>JANIJG010009902.1:149167-165009 GCA_024611175.1 Megaceryle torquata
GAAAGGAAAGGAAAGGAAAGGAAAGGAAAGGAAAGGAAAGGAAAGGAAAGGAAAGGAAAGGAAAGGAAAGGAAAGCCTTCAGATGGAGAAAAATATTTGTCTTTCTGTCTCCAACATTAATAATTTCACAGTCAATCTCAAATACATAGGAGTTTTGGAACCTTATTGCTATTGCTGTCAGGCAATGGCCTCCAGTTTTGACTATATTACTCTGAAAATGCAGCAAAATGCTCTTTTGGAGATCCCCAAAAATGCCTCACTTTCAGACTTATTATTGCAGTAACTCAGGGCTGCATCTTTTTTAATCCCCAGTCTCTTGTGCAGTTTAACCATATACTTCAGATATGTTGTACCAAAGAAAAATCCTGGAGGATTTGCAGCCAGAGATATCCCTCAGAAAATTAGATGTGGAACAGCACCAGGGTCATTGAGAGGAGCAAGAACAAATTGAGTAGGAGCAGGGTGTCAGAGAAAGGACAAATATCCAGCATGGGGTTGGAAACAGGGAGACTATTGGGTACCCAGCCATTTCTGGGTAAACTTATTTTATTACTTACACACCTATTATGTATACTGCTGCTAACCTAAAGATGGGGGTTTGGTTTGATTGGTTTTATTTATCTAGTACAGATAGCCCACAGTTCTACATGTGGAAATAACATAATTCCTCGATTTCTTCTATGGGCAATATTGTAATATGTACTCTCAGACTGATGGTTTGAGGAGATTAGGTGCATCTACAGGTATGTGTAAACCTCTATACAGCCTTTCTACCCTTTCTTTACTGGCACAACCATGTTGGTAGTAGTAGACTGGATCACTATAACCTACCTCTTAATTTCTCCTAAGTAAGTATGTAACTCCTACTACATAGTACACGTTTTTGTTAGTTTAGCCCAGAATCTCTCTCTTGCCTAGAGCCTGTTTGTTAACTTCCACTCTTCTACCTCCAATCAAAATGTCATCTCAATGAAGGTTTACACTCCATATACAAAGAAAATTATGTCTTGGTTTCTGGTAAAGCATTTCAGTATGAAGCAGTGTTCCAAAGACATGTTGTCTCCCAAAAGCATAACTATGTGCTCTTTTCTGCCAACTCTGTCTACTGGAATATGTGCCTAGAAAAATACCTTATCGCACAAATAAACATATTTCTATTTGTTGGTAATAGAAAATGTTCCCCTTTTACGTGCCTGTACACAGGAAAAGGATTTTAGCTTTCATTTGTACCGATTATATTATTTTACCCTCTCTACTGCTTAACAGATTGATCAATTTATTTACCTCCTCTTCTACCTTGAGTATAGAAGAAACATCTTTATGGTAAACTCCCTGAAATCTGTAACCTGTGTAAAGCTTCTCTATCCCCTGAAATATGTCTTTAGGTATGTCCTGAAGGATTTTAGTCCTCTCTTTTTTCAACAAAACACCTTCCTCAGGAAACTAAGGGCCTGGCATACTTCTAACCCAGTACTTGTTTTCACACCACTGTTAAAATAAAGTGTTGCAATTTACAGGTTATTATTTTTTCTACACATGAAATGCAAATATATCCTGCAATAAAGATAAACACTTTCTTTTCACCACAACGCCTCCTGTTTTAACACCAGTCTTTTCAGCAACATCACAGCTCATGTACTAGTGTCTGGTGTAAAGTTAATAAATGGACTGCCTTAGGTAGACGGACCTGATGTCTTCGCAACTGTGGAATACATGAGGAATGCTTGAGTCTGGTCTGCTCTGAGCCAAAGTTCACATGCTTTCCTGTCCCTGAATTCTTCAGAGATATTTTGCCTTCTTTGTCAGGTTCAGTCTACCAAATCACCATCTGGTCACTATAAAAGTCATTGTGGGGTCAGATTTAATTTGGCTAGCAAATTCAAAACAGACTTGTTGGGTTCATTTTTGGTCTCTTACTAGTCACTGGCAAAGTTTTATTTTGATTTCAGTGTGTCCTAGTCTTTCATGAAGAGATTCACTTAAGTTTCCACTCCAACAACTCTTGTTGTAACAAAAAGTTACAATCTGTTCTACAATTAAGCTTTCTGTTGTCAGTCAAATACTAAAACCTCTTTTTCACTAAGTTCCAGGTTTTATTTTTGAATTGTATACACTTTAGATTTTTGTAGTGCAATTTCATATCTACTCTCCATCTGAATTAACAGAAAATAGTTAAATGTAACAAGGATATTCAGATGTGCTATTGTGAGAAAAAGAGCTTTGGTTTTGATTGACTCCCTTTTCTTTGACCATTTGCTTGCAGATAAAGAGTTAAGTAACACCTAAACATCTCTAGTTATCTTCCATACTTCCAAAGCATTTCCATTTCAGTGACAAGATAGTGTTTGTCATTAGGATTATTTCTCCCAATACACTTGTCCTCTTTATAGCACTCGATGTCCAGCCATCTTTGCTTCTTTCTCTGATCTAATTCAGATTGCTTCCTCATAAGAGGTGATATATTTCTGCAGAGCTTCTCTCTCTGAATCCCTCTGTATAGGATCACAAAGTGCTTCAAAGGTACCATCCCTAACTCAGTAACAATCGCTTGAACCTGACATCCATGGTTTTGATGTTTGCTCATTAATATTCACTAATCCCACACTAGCTCATGTCAAGAGAGTATGTAGGCAACAAGGCTTCACATCTGCAATATCATATCGTGATTACTGTGTCTGGCACTTCAGTGTTTTATTAACATTTAACAACAATGTTGTTGCAGGGTAAAAGAGGCAGCCTTTGGGTACCAGACTTAGGAAGTAATTATGAATCTGGCTATCAGTGAGATAAAAATACTCTTGGATAGCTTTTGTATATCCAGACAGAAATCAATTTAAGTGAACAAACAGATTAAATGCCATAGTCTTGCACAGGCCATATGCAGGACCACTGCTGCTTTATCACAACAGAAACAGGGAAGAAGACTTAGGAGTCAACTGATCCAAAACTGCTTTGGGCAATGAATTTGGAGACACAGTTACATGATGTCCTGTTCCTGAATGGGAGGTATTTTTCTGTGTTTGTTTAAACAAATAATGGCCGAATTTGAGCCCCTCCAGAGAACAGCATGCAAAAGAACCTTTCCAAACTCAACTCCAAAAGGCAGGCTAGATTTCAATCTATCACCATATCCCCAATAATCAGTGATGTTCATGTAACATATTCCCTTCCTTCCAGTCTCTGTTTGATGTCTTCCAGGGTGCTCATAGCACTTGGATCCATTTTGGAACCACATGGTGTTTACTGTACCAACCACGGGAATACATTTCATTATGACTTTACCTGTCCATTTATAGAAAGTATGTATACTGTCTGTTCTTGTAGCATTAACAGGCTTCCTTAATAAATTAAAAAATAAATGTAGAAAAACAAAGCATTATCCTTCAATGACTTAATAAGATTTTGCATCATCATCACCATTATTATTATTATTATTAAAGTATCCCAGCAACAGAATAATAAAATTACACTGATGTGAGCAATTCACACACCTTTGATTAAGGATGTGTCAGCACTTTCCTGCATGAATCCTTCTTTTTGGTGGAATGAGAAAGAGTGGGAAAGAGATAAAAATCACCTGCTGTAATTTTTTGTGGGCTGCTCCCTGGCAGATGATGTTTTAACAGAGGAGCCGCTTCTTTATTAATCCAGGTTTACAGAATAAATTAGCCTGAAACATTTATGATGCTGGTTTTTAGGGCTGTCTTTACATTTAATTTGCAGGTCACAGTGACTGCCTGATGGATCGGTTAGTTTGCTCGCTGCTTGTCTGAGGGCATGTTTACTGATGTCATGTGTAAAGTCATGGAAACCTGCATGCTTTAGAAGCGTGACCAGGGTTCACACACAGCCTTGTTCTCTCATATACATCCAAATCCAGGACAGAATAAATACTTCAGAACAGAGTCTGACAGTTTAAACCACTGGTGCTCTAATGCAGGTATAACAAAAACCTGTATAGGGAGAAGTTAAAGTCTGGACTGGGACATGAGTTACACCATCCATCTTCAGGTGCCTGATTTATCTCTTCTGATGTCTAAGAAGTAGTTAGCTGGCCCTGGTAGAATAGTTCAGACACCTAGACTTCCTAATACAAGCAAGAATGAGATCAGACACCTCCTGAGGGAACTTCAGGGCTCCTACGTGCTAAGCCAGGAGTTTTCTTGAGCTCTTTTGTAAGAGATGGTTCCAGTGAGGAGAGGAGGAGGCAGACAAAAGCTTCATCCTTCTGAGGCTGTAACCCAAGCCATGCAGTGAAAGCTTTTGAGGACTTTACTGAGAGTAATGTCCTTGAAAACAAAAGCAAAATAACTTGAAGAGGGAACTCCATCCACTTTTTGCCTGGCAACCTAATAGTTAAAGTACACTCCTGGGAATGGAGAGTCCCAGGCCCCTCTCAGATTGAGGGGTTTCAAGCCTTTGTCTCCCACCTCTCCAAGGCATGCTCTAACCACCAGCCTTCAAAGCAGGACACATGCTGATTTTTTGCACATCTCCTGTCCACATTGGACCAATTGGCATATCCAACATGGTGAAACAAAAAGAGTAAGCGAGAAAAAGTGTGGCTCTGCAGACATATGGGTCCAGTGTGCTACTGGGAGAAGAAAAACCTGATTTGAGGTCATTATGTTCTGGCTCACCTGTATATTTTCTACTAAATAATAAAACTTTATAAAACCCATGAGTAGGTCTGGGCTGTGCATCAGAACTAGTCTTGTTGATTGACAAACCTACTTTACTACTCGATGGAATAAGAAAAATTTCAAGGCAAATAAGGGTACCAGTGGCTTGTCTGTTAGCATTTAGTATTCACATTAACTCCTAGGGGTAATAGACAAAAAGCCTGTGTGTATGCCAGTAAATTAAACAGTTCCATGGAGCATTGCAGGACAACAGAAGTCCATCATCTCTTACATTTAACTGTGGAATGATCATGACACATTTCTGGCCTGTGACAAGTAACATGTTCCTAAACAGTTTCCCCAGAGTTAGCACAGCCAACTGCCCACTCCCAACAGGCAGCCTGAAAACAGCCACCCCTCTTTTAAAGAACAAAAGACTTTAACAACAGAGTATCCATGTCAAAGAAGGGCTGTAGACTTGTTTGTAGTGTTAGAAGTGTTTCCAGTAGAAGTTTCAGTGTGCAAGGCACTCTATAAACAATTAAGAGATTGTCTCTGAAGAGAAAGAGACTCTGTCCTAAAGAGTTTCCAGTTTAGCTGTGTTCTGGTACTCTTAACTTGCAGATGGCTCTTCAAAATAAATTCCATGTGCTGAATTTCAATAATTCTTTGTGCCTGTGAAACAGTTGTGCAGTAGCGAGAGCTGATGAAAAAGAGACCAATGCAACATGTCAGTTCAAAAGGAAATGGGTGAAAATCCCAGATAAACAGAGATTGCCACAGAAGAACACAATTCCAGAGGGTGCCCCACATGGAATGACATCAGTAAGGATGGACAGCTTAAAACCACAGTCTGAATTACTCTTCTGTACAGAGCAGTGTGATTATGATATATGCAATAGAGCTTGTGGACAACACAGAGGAATCCTGCAACTATTTTAAGCAGTGGTTTTCACAATTTATGGTTGTGATTGATACAGAGCTAATGAACAACACAGGGAAAGTGACTTTGTTAATTCTTTCATAGATGCTTCTCCAAGACATTTTTGGCAGAAAAAAGAAGTCTTTTCCTTAAATCCTGATGTAGATTTGAGATGAGAAAAGTTCTTAGTGTAAAAAAAATAAAACACACAAAACACTTTTTTTTTTTTTTTTTTTTTTTTTTTTTTTTTTTTTAACTTGTATATAGAAAGGAAAACATTGACACATATTCGAGGTCCAGGAGTGGATTCTTGGTTAAGAACAGCAGCCAGTAGATTAAAAAATCATCTGGGTATCTACACCCCTACTTTGTTAGGTAAATATATGTCCTGATTTTCAAGATGGCTCCCACTGGCCTGCAGGGACAAACTCTGATTTATAGAGCAGATTACTTGGTCCACCAGAGCTTCCCAGAGGACTCTGGGGATCTCAAGGAATCCCAGAGCTCAGAGACTGTGAGCAAAACCACTCCATTTAAAAGTGATAAAGCATGATGTAGCTCCTCCTAAAGGGGGTCATTAAGGCACTGGACATAAATATTTTGATATACAAGTAGAAGGAGGGATGAAAAGAAGGAGCACAGGCTTGGAAGCTGGCAAGGAAGGCTGAATGATCTGTGAAGGGACTGCATAACTATAAGAGCCACAGCGTTGGATTATCTGACCCAGACATCAGAGATGTCTCAAATACAGTCTCATGTATGAAATCTGCTACGTGTTGCATTTTGACTGAGAGCACAGTACATAACTGTTTTATTCTTACAAACTGCATAAAATGTAAAGCAGAAAGCACACAACAACACAGGTGTTTTTCCCATTTCCTTGTAATTTTAGTTGCAGTGTAGTAACTAACAGGTCAGCCTCTCACTTTCAACACCCATTAATAGCTCCACTACAGTATTTTCATCTGAAAAGCAACAAGTTTCCAGCAACAGACATTGGTCTGCTCTATTAAACATCAGTAGCAAGTAGAGAAAGAGTTCACAAATTTGAAACTGACTTTCTGAATGTGTCAGACCGTGCCCAGGATACCACCCAAAATGAAAAAGATGAATGTCCTGAAGCATATGATAGACTCACTTCCCATACCGGGAAGATGCAATCTGCACTCAAGGAGGAAAAAGATTTTGTTTTCTTTGTTATTGTTCCAAATGACATAGTAACAACTACCTGAATGCAGACAGTAATTGTGACTGATACATATCAGGATAAGTAACATTATACAACAGGATTTGACAGAGCACATAGGGAAGACAGTCATTTTGTTAGGAGCTGGGTATCTACCAAAAATGCATACAATAATTTAGGGCCAGGATTCTTGTCTGGCTGTGTGGCCTTCCAGATAACTGTGTTACAGAACAGTTAGTTGCACCCAGAACTGTGCATTGACTTCTTAATTGAAAGGATGAACTTAAGTGTTTTGCACAGTTGTCTCCTATTAGCCCAAAACATATTTGCCTGTGTAATTGTTTCTTAAAATCAAATAACTAAGTATCACCAGGAGGAGACATGTTATACAGCTAAGTCTTGTTCTACCTGAAACAAAATTTTTACTTCATTTTACTAATATTTTACTTACATTTTATTTCATGTTCTTAATTTTACTGTTTTTTAAATTTTTCTAATTTTCATTTCTTTTAAACTGAAAAAGTCAAAGGATCCAATTTTCTCTAAATCTTTGTTTTCTTATTCAACTGAAACCAATCCACATATATAGTTTTAATTTTAAAATAATTTCTGTATCTCTACAACAAACTATATTTTTTTGAGACAGATCCAAAAGCCATCCTATGCAGCCCCATCTATGGCCCTGAAGGCTCTGGAGATGGCACAGCCTGACAAGGTGTGAGATAGGTAGAAGGTGGGAAGGACTTAAAGCAGGTGGTAGCTCCCTGTTGCTGCCTAGACCATGAGGAAGCAACCCCAAGGTATCATCATGTTGTGCTGCAGCCATCAGGCTTGCTCGCCCCACAGTGAGGGCAGCTGGCCAGACTCGGTCCCATTGTGGTATTTGGGCAAATTCCCCTTTCTGAGGAAAGAGCGAGATGATACACGTTTCTTCCCTCTCCTAGCAGTCAGTTACAAATGCCCACATTTCGCAAGGAGTTCTGAATTATCTTCTAAAATAATACATGGCATCTCTCACCTGACACTGACGTCAGCATGGCATATGTTTACCACAGGAACCTGAAGAACACTCTGAACATCTGCAAGGGGAAAATCAGCTTATTTCACTTTTAATGTCAAAACTGCAGCAGTGTGAGCTCTACAGGTGGCAGCCAGACGAAACAGCTGCTGATTCATCTCCTGCAGGCTTGGATGCAGCTCCCAAAGCTTCACTGGGACCTGACCACCCGGGGCAATACAAGGAGGATCCAAATTTCCCAAGGCTTTCTTTGCAGTCCGTCACTCAGCCCACCTACTGCCTGAAACTCCTGGGGGAGTGAGGAGGTGAGCCCAGACCTTCCTGTGTTTCTTCCTCCTGTCACTCTTCCTGAACCAGCAGGGAAATATTGCTAAAAATCTCAAATATCTATCAATGCTCAGCTGCAACATTTTTAGCCCAGTTGTCACAAGCCTGAAGCAGGCTGCAAAGAGGACTTCAGTAGTCTCCACATATAAACAGCATCCTTTGAAATACAAACATTAAAAACCCCCAAGGTGGTAATTTTAGTATTTTATAGCCATTTCAGTCATCTGCTCTGCATTATTTTTCTATGTCAGCTAGATAGAAGTAGATAGTCTTGACAGACAGTGATGGATTCTGAGACAGACTGGTCTCTCGAGTATTTTGTGCATTGGTCTGTGATTCTGTCTGACTTCTGGTACATTCAAAAGACTTAAATGAATGAGGAAAAAGCTGTTTTGGCTTTTAACCTATTTCCTTGAAACAATAAATTTTTTTCAAGGGCAGGGATGGGTCCCTTTGTTCTGTGTTTTTGCAGCACCTGTTTCAGCGGTGCTACCTAGATGAAATGGCTCCACTTACTAATGGCTTCATTTACTATTTGAGCTTGTTAAAGTCATCATCTTTCAGTGAATTTAACATCTCTTGATATAGACTACACTCTTGTATTATCATTTATTACTCCACCCATGCAATAATAGTATATCATCTCTTTTAAATAGGACTTTCTCAACCAAAAGGTGCTAACATTTTAATGCAGAAATAGGGGTTTAACCACATGAGGGAGAAAAAAGGGTTTAAAGCACCAAAAGATCATTATAGATAATTTTAGGACTGCCAGAAGTGAAGAACATCATAATATTAGTAGGCAGAGACACTCTTCTTTCATGTTATGCAGTCACTCATGTAGAAACAAAGAATCTGTACCTAAATATAGTAAATAATCCTTGAGTAGGTTCCCAGTCCTATAACCTGACAAACATCTCCAGCTCCTTACATTCACAAGTTACGTGTGTTCCTGTTTCCCACTAGAACTGACATGTTGCATTCAAAAATAGGAAAAAAAAAGAATAAAATAATGCAGCAAATATCTAGAAATGCTTTGGGGGAAAAGAAAAAAAAAAAAAAGTAAAGTTTAGATAATAAAGACACAAGAGTCTTTCTGCAATCACCTGAATAGATCCCATGCATACCACAGGTCTTCTCTGGAATAATTCCTGCTTGACATCCAGTTGTGGACTTGGATCTGCTCACAGTTGTTTTAATTCTGCTTTACTATTATTTTCAAATCACTTAAAAGTTGCCAGAAGTATTCCCATAGGTAGAATAAATTCAGACCTACTGCTAGATCAGCTTTTCTGCAATGTTTTTGAAGCAGCCCATGCATCTGCAGCAGTCTTCCAAACACAGGCTCAAAACCAGTAAGCTGGATCATGTCTGCTATTTTAATTAAAAGATTCCTAATGATGGACAATCCACAGTGATATTAGGAATTTTTTCTCCTGATGAATTACCATCACTGTTAAAAAAGTGTCCATCATTTTCAGTCCAAATTTGGCTAGCTTCCACATTTAGGCTTCAAATCCCATTAAACATTTGCATGCTGGATTGAAAAGCCCTCTTTTCAAATAGCTGCTCCCATGTTGGTCACCATAGTATGTAAGTGATCAAATCATCCTGTAACCTTCCATGTTATAAACAGATTAAGTTGTGCAAGACATAAAATGTGCTCAATATTCTGATCAGCTGGTGTTAGATGAGGTTCTGAAAAAATCTGAACACAAATCCATCAATACCTCCACTGAATCCTGTGCTCCCTTGCTTGGCAATTTGCCAAGAATATGTTAACATACCTTCTCCCATATGAGCAATAACTCCTATGATGGGAGTGTTTGAAATGTCCTGACAGGAAAGCTTGAACTGCAGCCAAAGGAAGCTTTCACTTCCAAAAGGCTGGGATTTGAAAGCTCCTGTGGTGGATTTAGTCACACACAGTAAACTGTTCAGACTTGTCACCATCAGATAATGAAAGCAAATATGGAGTTCCAATCAGTACTGGGGCCGTCATTTGGAGAAGTATCTGAACTCCCCCCAGATTTCTGATGGGATTGGCGGCAGGGGGTAGGTCCATACCAAGGGTGTTGATTGGAAGCCCATTTCTAAGTTGGACCTCACTTTTTGAAGCTACAAGGAAATGCAAATAAGCATGAAACAAAGCAATGTGATTTGTGTTACAGTCAACATTTGCATAACATAGTTACGCATGTCTGTGTGTATGGGTGCATAGCAAGCACATCTAATAGTCTGTAATTATGTTTTGGAAAATACACACACACCAAGGAATTTCCAAAGAGTCTGACCTGGCAGAAAATGCAATCCCAGGAAATCTGCCTCAGTTTGCTGAGACACTGGAGCTGCATGGCTAAGAACTGGGTCTGTCAGATAAATCAGATGGGACTCTGCATTTTGCCCTGATTGAACCTGTGTGCAATAACCTCTTTGCACAAGTACAGACTTTACATTTGGTTTCCTCAGGTATGCCCATATGCAACACTGACATTGGCTTTCAAAAACACCTCTGCCAGTAAAAATCATAAAATATTCCTGGAATGTAAACATAAAGTGGCACAAAAAAACTATTGATTCAAAGCTCAGATCTAGCAATGCTCATCTTTACCTGAACTGCTAGGATGCCCTCAGCTTTTGCTTCCATCAGGACATTTTGTGATATCTCAATTTGACAGGATTTAATTTGGGTATGTTATGGGTTTTGGTTTTTTCCTGATCCTTTATTTATGATATTTCATCCCAGATACAAGTGAATTGGCTATTATGCAATAGAAATTTTATAGATAACTCTTCTTCTGAGAATAACTGTCTATTTTGAATTACATTGTTCACCCTGGAAATGATTGATATTAAGATACCTCTAGGGTAAATAAACCCACTGACCAGCTACACAAAGCAAGGAGCTCGTTCTGCTCTTGGAGGTGCAGCAGTGTTGCAGCAAATATCCATTAATATGGGAATACGAAGAAAGAGGAGACGCACACAAACACCATCCCACAATTAGTGACATGCATGATGTGAAAGGGAGAGCTCATCACTCTGAAGGATGGAGTATTAGGTGGGGGGCTGGAGACCAGTGATTTGATTGAGAGCAGCAGTTGTCTTCATTATCTGTGGGCTCCTCCTTTTCTGCAACTGACTCTGAGGCAGACATGATTTCTGTGTGCCAAAATGATTGATGAGAGAAGACCCCATCTCCCTTTCCCCTGTACAAATGAGTTTAAGCAACTTGCAGTGTGACATCAGCTAATGGGGAGAGAAGAACGACTTCGAACCATTAAATAAGAAGATTATGGCTGACTTCATAACTGAGTTTTGAGGATAAAAGAAAAGCCAAATGTAATCGGAACTGGTGTTCTGCTACTGTCTTGGAAACATCACATATCTGTTCACCGGAAATTGTCTCTCTTTTTCTTCTTTCCTAGGACAGACAAACTATAAAACATTTTTCCAATGCTTTACACTTTATGGACAGACAGATTTTCAGATTGTCCTCACAAGGACTACAGAGACCCTCTTCTTTTGCAGTTTAATTCTGTCACCTGTACCATTACTCTCTACACTTCTGTTCTCCCCCAGTTTTTCAATGTAATCAAACTTCTGTATGAGTCTGCAAAGTCTTCCTGTCTAATGAAGGCTGAACTACTTCCATTCAATTTGCAGTGATTGTGGAAATAAGTACCCTTTTGTTTGAGTTGATAGTAGGTCTTTATATATTTAGATGCGATGTGTTTAAAGATATGAAAGAGAAGTGTATCTTGACAGAGTATCTTGACTTTTTTAGGGATATGGGGCTCTGAAAGATTAATGTGATACAAAGTACAACATTTGTTACAGAGTGAACTGCACCTTTTCAGACTGGCTTGGCGAAGTTGGAGGAATTTCTTTTCACTTGTAATCTTTATTATATGTCTAAGATATTTAATACTAAATGCCAATTCCTTCCCATGGCAGACATACAGGAATGGTTATAAGAGAACATACACAAAAATACATACACAAATACACAGAAAATACATGGAGTAACAGTTGTTTACACTGCTAACGCAGTCTCTTACTTCAAGATGTAATAAAGTGATGTGCTGCTTCACTCACTGTTTTTCTTTCATTGTGGAGTTAATTGTTTTGCGGAGTTAATTGTTTTTATTATGGGTCTTTTCTATCAACAATTATTTGTTGTTATTGCAATCTGATGGGGTTTTTTTTGTTGTGGTTGTTGGGTTTTTTTTGTATACTAGACTCCTTTTCTGCAAGTTCAGATAAGCTTCAGCTTTAGGAGGAATTCCCAGAGTGGAGTGCGCAGCACCAGATGGAAATTCTCAAAAAAAAAATTGGCTTGTCTAGTACACTTGGCACACGGCCAGAAATAGAAGGAGTCATTTGCAAAGATGGTAGTCCACTGCCTGGAAATGTTTGTTGGCACATTTCAAGTTGGCATGAAGCTCTGATTCACCTTCATCAGCTTGTGCCCAGAGGGGAACTCAGCATTGTTGAGCTGCGGTGGTGTTATCCATGTAGGGATATATGTCTACTTTGCACAAAGGTGTGACTTGCTAGACCAGAAACCACAGGCTATGACAGGACAAACTCTCAGGTTATATCTCATTCTAATCAAAAGTATGATGGAAGTGCATGCAGACATATCTAACTGAGCTTTCAACACTTTTATTTGTCTTCAGGATAAGATCCAGTCCAAGTTCTGTGAGATTTGGATACACCTTCCCTCTAAAGTCTCAAGACCAAGACTTTTCCTCTAAAATTTACAGTGGGAGGTGCAATATCTCTTTCCTGGAAACTCTCCAGACAAAATTTGCAGACTCAAAAGTTGAAAGATCACAGATAGGCTCACGGATGCAAATATGAAACTCTCAAAAACATAATGCTATCCCTAATAAATTCAGACTCACCTTTATTTGAGATGAAAGCTTCACCTTAGGGTGTTTATCCAAATTAAATTCCAATGACAGTTATTCATTGTCCTAAGAGTTTTGCATTTACCTTTTATATTAAAAAATGAGCAAATATCCCTTTTGCATATACCTTTTATGTTAGAAAGGATCTTCAAGATAACACTGCTAACTATTGAAGCACCAGTTCAAGGCCCAGCTGAGAACCTACATACAAACATAGAAGAGCTGCAGCCTTTTGAAAATAAATGACAATATAAACAGATAAGGGAAACATAACTGTGGGAGGAGAGCATTTACAAAGATGTGACCTGCAGGGCCATATTGGACAAGTCAGGAACAGAGACAGTAAGAGTCTAAGAACAAAATCCATTGAAGTCAAAGAGTTTTACTTGAGATGAGGAGTGTAATAGTTTTAAATTTTATTTGTGGAAGCAAAACAAAAGATAAGTCAGTGGGTAACACTAGAAGAGACCGCAAGCCAGCTGGTATATACCAGTAGGTGCAAGTCAATGTATTTCTGACGATTTCTACTTTGTTACCCACAGCTATACCTTCCAAGAATCTCAGTCAGCAAGCACATTAACAGCAGCAGCTGTGTTCAGCATTAGCAGCTTAAAATGATAACTCTTTCAGCTTCAAGATCATTTAAGGACCCTTTATCTTGCTATTTGTTATATGTTTCAGGATTGATTTGAGCTATATGTTCAAGCATTTGGTGTCTGTTCGTGGGGGTAAAAACCATCAAAAAACATGAAACAGGAGTTAGAAATGTGAGAGTCTTACCTCCTGTAGAATTTCAGCATCCTGGCCTTGAAGAGAAAGTTTAAGTCACAAAGAGGAGAAATTAAACTGCACTGGTGAGGCAGAGGAGTACAAGAAAGCAAGCAGTGGAGGCTTCTGCATGGAGTAGAAATAGTGCAAGATCACAGGTTTGGTTTTGGCACCAAGAGCTATTCAGAAGTTCTTACCATAAAGAATGATGTCCTAAGACTGAATCAGCTGCCCATGTGAGCAACCAAATCCTTCTGCCGAAATGCCTTCCCTGATCCTCTTTCTTTGTTGATAAGCTTGAATTGGTTCAAGCTTTGCAAGACAACTGGAAACAATTTCATGTAGAATTTGCAGCTTTTTGCTTCTCCTGCTTTCTCAGGGAAGCAAGGCTTATATGAAGTTTTTTAATGCATTTTGGCCAGCTTCACCCAAATCTAATGACAATGTAGAGCTCTTAATCGTAACAACTTTTTACAAGAGGGCTGTATAAAACACATGCTGAGGTTGCATATAGCCTGGAAAGCCACTCTTTCAAGCCCATCAGCATCAAAGGGACATGGCATTTATTTCAGCTTGTTTCTCGAGGAAGAAGTGTCAACTGCTCAGTCACCCATGCAGGTTTGGACCATCTGCAACATCTGTTGTCTCTTCCAGGTCAACGAAAAAGGAGAAGGAAGAATCATGGCCCAGTCAAAAGAGTGATTTCATTGGCCTGCTGTTCATGGAGCTATTTACTTAAATTACTGTTTTGAAACATCTCCGTTGTTAGGCTCCATGTTTCATTTTAATAGTAGAGCATGTTCTTTCCAACTATGTTTCATATTTCTCCCTTGTAACTTTGTGCTACTGTCTTTCAGGTGTTGCTGTCAGCAGAATGCTGAAATGTCTAACATGGGGACACACAACTTTTTCCATAACTGTTTGACTTCACTTGCAGAGTCAGAGAAAAATTAGCATCTCCATGAGCCTTCTGACACCTAACATACATAGACAATAAAAAAGATCATCACATGGTAACAGAAATGGAGTATTTGTCTATTCAGAGATCACTGTATTCCACAGTGCAGCAATTTTGCTCAGGATTAGATGCCCCAGGCTATGTGGTTGCTGTGTAAAAAGCAACTCCACACCTTATGAAAGCATGTAACCCTGTATGACAAATGGGAAATTGTTACACAATAATTATATGCCCTTGCAAGACCTGATTGCTGGTACCTATCATTACCAAATTTATCTTCTAAGATCGCTATCAGATGGCTCACACTGTAACAGTCTCTCAACTTGTGCTCTCCCTTTAAAATCTGCAATATGATGATTTTAACTGGCCCCCCTCCAGAGACTCTGAAGGATCTTAAAACACTCGCAGAAGAAAGGCCTAGTGCCTGCAAGATGTCTATGAACAGGATGCAGAGATGGTAACAGCTGAGGCTTCTACCTCCATACCTTCTCTTTCCTCTCAAGCATTGAAATAATACTTCTGTTTGAGCTTTGTTACCTAGGTCTTGTCCTTCAGGACAGAGAAATACCTTTTATTACACCACATTTCTAGTACCTAGCACAATAGTGTCCTGAGCTCAATCATACATATAGGCCTTGTTGTGTTATGGATAAGTAATAGTAACAACCTCACTGCCATTTGGAGCTGCACTTATTTATGTCAAAGGGGCTCATCATCACTAGCCGATTAAAATGGGTTGCTGTTAATCAGAGACAATGAAGTTGTTGAGGGAGAAGTGCTGACATGGGGAAAGAAAGTGATTAAATATCATTAGCCATCCTCTATGATATCAGAACAGTCTCCCTGTCTGAGCCAGGTTAACTCCCACTTTCTCATTGATGCACTGGAGGATATTTTCTGAAGGATTCAGACATATGGTTTTCATTCATTACAACTCTTCCTCCTTGTGCAAGCACGTCTCTTACCACTGATATATCTAGCCAAGACATTCAGCAGCAACTGGTAGAATTTCCCCATGCACATTCTATCTCAAATACTTGAAAATATTTTGAATTCTTATGAATTTCATGGGAAGGCTTTTGCTCTAGCTTTTTTTCTTTGCCTTTTTTTTTTTTTTTTTTTTTT
>JANIJG010009902.1:165109-186458 GCA_024611175.1 Megaceryle torquata
TTATGAATTTCCTGGGAAGGCTTTTGCTACAGCTTTTTTTCTTTGCCTTTTTTTTTTTTTTTTTTTTAATGAGCTGGGCTTAGTCTGATCTTCCAAAAGTCAAGGAAGGAGTGACATTTGGGGTGTTTACCATTGCTGCATCCTAGCATTTTATTAGAAGGATCTTTTTAGAAAAATGCAGCTCAAAGTATCCAACTAGGTCAGGGCACTGTTGTTCTAGACACCATATATACAGAGTAACATACAGTACCCTTTAAAAATGGAAATGGAGGACCATACAAAAAAAATCCAAGGAAAGAGGCTTAGCACGGTGAAGAGCATTTTGTAGTTATACAGCACCTCAGAGGCCTAACACAAACCAAATCCATGTTTCAAACAAAGCAGAGCTCAGTTCTCCCCATGTCTCACAATGGGACAAATTTTCTCATACCAAAGCCAACTTCATTCTGTTTGCAGGTGGCAGAGCGGGGAACAGCTGGGTTCCAACAAAGTGTCAGGCTGGCAGCACTGGGAATACTGTGTTTGCAGAAGGGCTTGTGGGCAGACCACTCTTTTCTTCAGATTGTTATTTTGATAAAGAGCATTGCTTAGCCATTACATCTGTGCTTCTCATTCTTAGTAGGTAACAATCATAACCCAATTATTTCATACATAAGGATCTGAGGCTGTACAGGCACTATGGATTTAATGGCATAGGTGTTACATTTAACAGAATTACATGCGGCCCAAGTTTCTATTTACTTGGTCTGTACATTATTAATTTCTTTGCAATCTGTATTGGATCTTATGTTAAAAGAGCATGATGGTTGGGAGCAATAAAATCTCACCAAGAAGATCAAGTTAGCAGTAAATAAGCAACCAAGACAGGAGCTGAAGACAGTGATTAATTTTGGCAATGTAATGAAATGGCACTGAATTAAAGGAGCCTGTAAACACATTCTGAGATTATTCCAGCCACCCTGCCTTCTGATTTCTTTTTTAATTTTCCCAAATAATTTCTAAATGCTGAGGGATATCCTGCCAGTGTTAGTGTCCTCTTAGTATTGTTATCAGAGGGCTGATAGGACTTTTTATTGTTACTCATTAGATATTGGCATCTAATGAATACTGTGAACACAAATGGACAAATCCTCACTGAAATAAGTAAGCTTTAACAAAGTCAGAGGAGTCCTGCTGCTATACATCAGCTGATAGTCAGAGACAATGAGTTCACACATACTTCAAATCATCAGAAAACTGTGGCAGCCCCTTTCAAACAGTTTCCTGGTCCAACTACATTCACATCATGATGTGGTATGATGTTGTTTTCCTCATGTACAACAAGTGTCTTTATAGTATGTAAATGAATCTTCCCCATCTCCCCTTCAAGTACTGGGATGCATGAAAGATCAAAAGCATGTTAAGTTTAAAAAAACCCCTCATTTTTCTTGTATAGGACTGGAGTCCACTCTTAAATGAGGTTAGGGTGTGTAAGGACACCAAAATTAAATCCAGAACAGCATAATTAATCTTTCACTGCACCCCATGCTGTACCAGGCAGCACCATTTTATTTTTAACATTTCTAGACAAGCAAGAACTCTAATAATAGAAGCTACAAGAAGTGTTGGAATGTGAACTCCCTGCACAACCTCTACCTTCATGCCCTGTC
Organism: Megaceryle torquata; assembly: GCA_024611175.1. Taxonomy (NCBI): domain Eukaryota; kingdom Metazoa; phylum Chordata; class Aves; order Coraciiformes; family Cerylidae; genus Megaceryle; species Megaceryle torquata. Next base: position 166,759 of record JANIJG010009902.1, read on the forward strand.
TTCAAGCTTTCTCCCAGCTCAGCCATGATGCCTTTAAAACCCTCTGTCCCACTAGGCAGAGAGATTGACTTATTACTCCTACGAACTGTACACATGGGTTAGCATATGTGAAAACACGCCCTTGCTGCTATTAATTCATCTGCCCTCCACGTTCCATTCCTGTTTCACCCACTTGCTTTTCAGATTAGAAGTGCTTTGGGGGAAGGGAAAATATTATCTTTCAGGGGCAGATTGATGGGGGAAGGAGCTAAAGGATGCTGCAGCCGCCCCAGACTGCCTGGGGGAGGGACCATGTCTATTCTAGCCTTGTAGCTGAGAACTACTCCCACCCTCCCAATCTAACCCTTCTATCATACAAATGTTTGTATGGCCTATTCTAATGATGGAGATTTGGCAACAGAATGTTAACATTTATAATTGCTTTCTTTTTTTGTTTTTGCATATTTTTTTTTAAGACTATTTAGTAGCCAGAAAAAATTACAGTGATGGTTCTGAAAAGATTTATATTTCTACCTATAGCCTGTGCTGCCACCGTGGATTTTTTATGACACTTCCTTAGCTAAGCCAAAGACTTGTGAGACCATTATTGCCCTTGACCAAGCAGACATAATCCTGGATTTGTGTTTTTATTTGTCACATATGTTGAGAGTTTTCCCTTATAGTAGAAATGTGATACAAAGATTACAGCAGTGATTATGATGCTTTTTGGTAAAACTAGTAATTTCATAGGTGTCACTGCCAGAATAAAAATGCATGTAAAATCTCTGGAAGATCTCTCATTTTCAGTAGCTGAGATTCTTCAAGATACAGCATGGGCATTTGTGTCTGAATCTTTCCTCATCAGAGCTGTGCCTTCACACCTGGGACCCTCCTCACAGTCATCAGGAGGATCATGCCTTGCCATCCAGCCAGGGAAAATTCTCATGGAGAGCATTACAAAGGTCACACCAGATCAGACCACACACATCTTGTCAGCAATGAACAGCATCAAAGATGCTCCACAAATTCCTCCACACCCTGACAACATATTCTCCTTATACACCTTTGTCTCCCCACAAGTGTTTGGTGACAGTGAAATCATTCAAACTGTCTTTGGTAGAGTCAGCATGGCACAGGACTGCTGTGAAATGTACGCCACATAACACAGAACTCCAATTACTCTTCTTATCTCCTAATTCTATACAAGATCAAAATTCAGACATGGCATGCCTACAGTTACAATGAAAAGCTCCCAGATTTTGAAAGCATTTCTGCCTACTACCTAGCACTGTCAATTCTATTTCCACTGGAATTTCCATAGATTTGTATTTTTCTTCACTTGAGTGAAATTTGGAGCTTTTGATTCAGTTTGGCAACAGAAAAAAAAAATTAGTATTTGAGTTAAATAAACCCTCCAAGGTGCAAATTCAAAATCAAACTAACACAGCATAATAAGCCTCCAAGTGTCAACCGAACCACAGTAACTGCCCACATATTCAATCACAGCCTTGGGCAAAGGTACAGCAACTTATTAAAACAGAAGTACTTGAACTTCATAGTCTGAGCCCCCAACAGTATGAGACAGAAGTATCAGGGCAAACCCCCAAGTGATTAGTCAGTGGAGGTCCCCTCCAGTCTTTTTTGTTATTTTTTTTCCCCAGAAGATGATTAAGTTAGGGTGGAGTGGAAAATGGAACACAGAACTACAAACATTTTAATTTTTTACCATCAGCTTTAATATTACCTCATAGTTGTCTACACCTATAGATACTATTCTGTATCCTGTACATAAACAATAAAAAAAAGAAAAGCCACAGTTCTTCCTCTGAGCTACTTACAGTTTAATGTGAAGAACAGCAACCAGTCACAATCTGCATCTTTTCTGGCAAGCACTGCAGAAAACTGTCATGGCAAAAAGGAAGGGAAAACAGAAAGCATTAAGAAAGCTGCCAAAATCCACTGCCAGCCTTCTCTCTGTATTTGAGACCTCCTTATCAAGCCAGAGCAGCTTCAAGTAAACACAGCACAAAGATGGGTGAATCAACCTTTCTTGAAGGTTTGGAGGGGAATATTTAGCTGCAGGCTTCTGGGGAGGCAAAGTCTGTATTACCACAACTTGGTTACTCAATCTACTTTGACATTAGAAGCTATCTACTATCTCATTAGAAGCTCTGTGAGATGCAGAGGAGAGAGAAAGATGAAGAGGTGACTAGAACTGCTGCCATTGGAGTTTGGAAATCATTTAGAAGTAAAGGGATTTAATTAACTGTGTCTACTTCATCATATTTTATCACACCTCTTCTTCTGAGTTTCAATTAATTAGAATGGCAACCAGGAGCAGCTCATGGGCTCAGAAACTGGAAGATCTGGTCCCTGAGCAAATGAAAGTTCTTCCCTTAGAGTTTTCTTCCAAAAGGAACTTCTAGTGATGTTCAGACTGAAACACAGAATAATTGACATCCCCAAGTCATTCAATGGCTTGTCTCATGGAAACTCAGAACAAACCCAGGTCCAGACTCAGTCTGGAAAGAGTCTTCCTCAGTGCTGTTCTCCATAGATGCAGGCTCAGTGTTCAAGGCATTTCAAGGTCCACATGGCCCCTTGCCTCAACAATTCCTCAGCTACCATATCTACATTTTCTTACTATCTGAAATAGATGGATAAATCCATCTAATCTGTCTGTTGTATTTTTAATGCACCCATTACTGAAGGATTTATTCTAGGCAATATGGCTTGTCTATCTATGTGCTATTATCTGATCTAACATCCGGAGGCAAAATTTTTATGAGTCTGAATATAGCCAATACTGAGCACATTGTGATTTCACTCAACTCACTCTTTTCCTCAGGAATATATTTGTGGTGACATTTCCCTTCTGATTATCATCGTCAAGGAAAGTCCTATTATTTTAACAGTGATTGTAAAAAAGATTGGAGTATAATTACTGAAGGTCACCCAAGGACTATATGCATGCTACAGAAGGCATTATGGCTTTTACATCATTCCTTGTGAACCAAGCTTCCTATGCAGACTGTGAGAACTCAGGCCCTGCATCCTTGGATACAGAGGAAGGGAAGATATCTTGCCTCAACAGGTCAGAGGCTTCTTCTGATTTGGACAAGTTGTTGAGTCTTCAAAAGGATGCAGAGGGAAAGTCCTTTGTCTACCTAGATGGTTCTGGGATACAACACATCTTGCATAGTTAAAAGTAGTAATTCGTAAAACTTTCCAGTGTTGACTTTGTACCTACTCAGGTTGTCAGACTTCCTTATTGTTCTAAAATCTGTAAATCTGGGGAGGTCTCTCTTCTCTATATCAAGCACATAAACCAATTCCAGTGCCACATTTAAGACCTACAGGAAAAAAAAAAAAGCAATTCATTTGAATAGAGCAGATGGGATGGTATATGAAGTATTCCTCCATCAAAGAGGCTTAAGGTGTGGAAACAGATACTGAAGTTAGTACTATATACATAGATGTATTTGTTAATCTCCAGTACATTGCCTGCTTTAGGATAGCTGTGCTAAGCTCTCTAATGCCTAAGTGACACCTTTACACAAAATTGTAGTTCTCTTGTAACAGGAGAAGCTTGAGCTGGTGCCAATTTCTCCTTGAATTCATAAGAGAAACAAAGCAGTTCTGAAGCTGGAATTTTTAGTAGTTGTATGACCCTTCTGCTGGAAAATCATTATATGATAGGACATTGAGGATGCTTAGCCTAGCAGGGATTTCTTCTTACATATTCATTTCCTTTTTGGGACTTGAACTAATTCCATCAATCTGACACTGATATTCAGTCTTGAAACTTACTTCACACCAATCTTTGGATTTTTACTTTGAGTGGATGTCAATTTGTCTGAGATGGAGGTGCGAAGCACTTGCACCTTAAACCACTTATCGTGGTATCCTTCAAAACAGAGATGTTCTCACCCCTAGCTTCTGAGAGGCTTTTAGCACTGACTTTAAGGTTCATCTGCTTTTTTGTCAGATCCAAAATCGTGTGAGGGATTTCAATGTCATTGTTTTTCACAGAGTTTAAAAATTCTGCAGAGTTCATATCCAAGTCCCTGGCAGAGTAGACTGTACAGTCATTAAATGTTGTGAGGGCCCCTTCTGGCTTTAAAATTAGTGTTTGCCAAAAATTGTCAACTGTAAGTTAAATATCATGACAGAACTGTTCAGGTGAAGGCTAAAAGTGAGTTTGTTGGTCATCAAGGTAGGGGTTTATATAAATTAATGATTGCAAATCCAGCCTAGAAGGTGGTCGACTGTATGACCTGAAAGAGAACATTTCAGGAGATATGCTGGTACATTGCTCTTTCTGTCTAAGAGTGAATTTAACCCAAAAAGTAGTCATCCAGCATGAATAGTGTGTAAAATAATCAAGTTGTAGGATCATAGAATGGTTTATATTGAAAAAGACCTTTAAGATCATGAAGTCCAATCATTAAATTAACACTGCCAAGGCCACTACTAAACCATTTCCCACAGCACCATATCTACATCTCTTTTAAATACCTCCAGAGATGGTGACACCACCACTTCCCTGGGCAGCCTGTTCCAGTGCTAGACAACCCTTTCTGTGAAGAAATTTTTCCAAATATCCAATCTAAACCTCTCCTGATGCAACTTGAGGCCATTTCTGTGTTACTTGGGAGAACAGACTGACACCCATCTTGCTACAACATCCTTTCAGGTAGTTTTAGAGATCAATAAGGTCTCCCCTGAGCCTCCTTTTCTCCAAGGTAAACAACCCCAGTTCCCACAGTTGTTCCTCATAAGACTTCTGCTCTAGACCTTTCATCAGTTTCATTGCCCTTATTTGGACACATTCCAACACCTCAATGTCTTTCTTGTAGTGAGGGGCCAAAAGCTGACCACAAGAGCAGTGTTTATGGTTAATGGCAACCCAGAAGTCCCTTCCAACCCCTACCATTCTATGATTACATGATATAAACACACTAGAAAGCAGTTCCAGGGTAAAGAATGAAAGGAAACACATGTATAATTTCTGCCCTGTTCCTTTGAGTTAAGCTGTTTTATTTAAAACAACTGATGACACTATTCATCATCAGGAAGAACCAGGAGATGGGCTAATGGAGTAAATTAATGTCCATAAGGCAAAAGCCAGTGATTTCCTTTTGCTTGAGCACAGCTGAGAAAATATCATGATAATGTTATCTTTCATGCAAGCAAACAGCTCAGAAATTGGTCACCTCTTTCTTCAGAAACCAGCTGCCCATGGAAGTTATCTGTCTGTCTACAGGTTTTCTGTGTACTCTTTCACCATAGCATTTAAGCATTTCTCCATGTAAGTTAAGAATGCTTGAGTCAAGAATAATGCTGATATTATCAAACAGTGACAAAACTATGTTTTTTAACTAAATAAATTAAACCTGTATGGAGACGGCTAATTTCATTTGCAAGAAATAGAAGAGATTTCAATTCTGGTGCTTTTATCATTGCTAAGTCTCATGATAAGCAGGTTTACCCCACAGAGAAAAGGGCAGGTTTCCTTGAGTGAGTCTCATACTCTAAAGACACCAAAATATGTCCCGCCAGAAGTAGCCACAACTGTCACAGGAGTAGAGGAGACATACAGCACTTGCTACCACATCTATGTTTTGCCTAAAGATTTTAGGCATAGGAAGATAATCTTTGAAGAAAACATCTCTCTTGGAAAAAAAACCAATCAAAACAAAGATAGGCGTGAGAGTAAAATTGCCTTCGACCGTGCTAATTTGCAAATGCTGGTAAAAAGAAATCTACCTTCAGGAAAGCAAGGTGACAGAAGAAGGGCATGGAAAACCTTTCATGTGAAAAGAGATTGAAATGAACACGTGCACGAGAAAGGAAGAAAACAAAAGGCATTTGATTAAATTAAAAGGTAGGATATACAAAACAACTCAGGGAACTACCTCCTTTCATACAATGTGCAATCCAGCCGTGGGATCCAAACTTGCAGGTCTTCCTTGAAACCTACAATTCAAAGGTTCAACTTGATTGGACATTTATATGAGCAATGATAATAATTGGAATTACATAATACTGAAGAGTAGCAAATTTGGAAAGACAATTAAATGCTCTTTTTGGGGGATGGAGCTAATACCTTTTTAAAAAGCAGAGAAGTTCTTTGTGTCTTCATTTGCGTGGTACAGGTTGGGTGTAGATTATTTCATATAAGCCTACTGCAAGAGTTTTTCATAGCTTCCTTGTGTATAGAGCATTTTGAGCTGACCAATACCTCTGTGCAAATATGTTTTGGTCCCCTAGCATTTCTGAAGCCATAGCAGAAGTCATATGTTTTTCAAACTGTCTTGCAAACCAAATTTATTCTGGTACCAAAGAGTTTTTGCTAATAAAATTTAAGAACATTTCACAATGAGAAATCACTGAAATTCAAGAGAAATAAAAGCAGTTTGAAAATACCACCCAAAGCTGTTCCTTAGTTCATTATCTTCTTCAAGCCAGAAAAATGGAGGGTAACTGGAACTGGAGAACAGTTTGACACTTCCCAACTCACGTTTGGTTTGGCCTTTTTTTCTGGCCTTATTGCTAGCAGGAGAAAAGATCTAACAAAATCTTTCATCTGGTCCCAGATGTGAGCACCTTCTTCTCAGTCCATATGTAAGGCACCTTAGAAGACCTCCATGAGATTAAAAATATAAAAAAAAAATATTAATCAGGAACAGCACAGATCTTTGCCCTGTGCCTGTACCAGGTGCAAAACCCAAGCCATCTGCTGAACAGCGACTTGGATTATTCACTATCCATTCACTATCCAAATTGGGTATCTTCACTTATCCACTGAAGAACTAACTTTCCTATGCCATATACAACCTCTCCAGACTGACTTGGAGATGACACCTGGGATTCAAAGTTTGTTTTATTGGGAACCTGTAATTTCAGAGGGAATCAGTTGTTTGCTTGGTTGGTTGTTTCTTAACTGACATCATTGCACAGCTGTAGGGAAAGCACTCCATAAAACAGGAGTTTTATGCACAAAGTTAGGGCAGATTTTTAGAATTAGCATTTTCAGTGCCTGGTGATATTCACCATACATTGTTAATCTCAGCCCTTTAAAAGTTTAGGGAAGAAAACAGAAGAATACCTCCAGTGCTACAACCTTCTTCCTCATTGTTTCTGATTTTAATAGGGCAGAAGAGAGAATAGTCTCTCCATGCCTAAAATGTTAAGGAGCACACTACAACCCTGACCCTATGCAGCAAAACTGCCTTCACAATTCTTCATCTGCTTTAAGGTCCAGTGCTCATTTACAAGACCCTCTTTAATGAGTTCATTTAGTATCAAAGACATAAAGCTAACACTCCTGTTAGTCATTGAATTGTATCATTTTTTTCTGATCCTTGTTGCCTAAACTGAATAGAAATAAGTAGAATTCCTCTGTGGTTTTTTCTGCTTCACTTCCTACCCTGAGTTGCCATTGAGTTTTGGCATCCAGTAGAATACCATCTAACAGTATCCACATAAAATAGCAGCTATGAATTGTACTATACAAAATAATAATTTTAAAAGCTATTATTTCCTTCAATGAGATTTTGCTACATATATATTTGTACATAATATAAACACAGGCTCACACATATTTGTATAACAATCTTCTTTCACAAGAATATTAACCATTTTCTTTTAGATGCTAACCAAAAATTAGGTCAAACTGATTAGCTGCTGCCTGTCAGACATGCAAGAGCAGGTTCTCACTGCTGTTCCACAATTAAAACTGAGCATATTGTCAGTTCTTGGGTTATAAATGGGTCTTTTTGCATTTCCACAAGCCAGCTCTCCTTGGTACCCCAATGGAATATATACATCAGGTAAGCATGTTGCCACCAGTGGTGGAAAGGATATTTTGCCTCTGTTATTTAGCCAGTAAACTCTTTGACCTCTTCATACAGCAGCTAAATACATCCCTGACCCAGATGAGGCCTCTCAGCAGTACTGTAGTGCTGACAAAGGAGTCAAGACACGGATGGAAGGAAACTGAACAGACACAGTAATGTGTTGGGCTGGCAAAGACAGATGCCAACAGGACCATCCCTTGCCATTTAACCAACTGTTTTGGTCATATGTCCTTTAAGGTAGGCAGGAATGATTTTTCATGAGATATGGAACATTTGAGTCACCTGGTGAATAACAACTTAGCAATTTCAGAAAATTTGGAACTTCAGGTTATTTTTTCCTCAGATTTGGTTTCTTTCTTTAAAAAGCAGATATGTAAGATTAGTCCTAGGTCTAGTCTCTCTATTATTCAAGAGAACATACCTTTGATGATTGCTCCTAGGTAATCATTCTAATTCTCTGAGCATTAAATGCCTTGGCTCAACCCAGTAATATAATTAAATTCAACATGTGTCACCAGAATATATGTTTAAAAATAAACAACAGGGTTGAAGATTTAATACACTCTTTACAGTAATGAACAGTAAAAGCTTTAGAGCTTTAACTATTAGTTTTGGACACTGTTCTGTGTTGAGTTATAACAGAAATAATTCTGTTCAGTGTTTTTACTTTTCATCTCAGTCTCTTCTAAGCAACTGAACTTTCTGAAGTTAACAGAAAATTTTTGCAGAGTGTCTGCTTCTAGCAGTGATGACGCTCCATGTTTACAGTTACTACCAAGGTCTGGTATGCAGAAAGTGAAAGGCTGCACCTGCAGAGAGGAGCAGACAGGACAGGTGACCCTAAACTATTCCATCCCATAATATGTCATATTCAGCATAAAGCTGAAGGATCATGAGGGTTAAGTTCTCCCTTCTTCAACGGCTATTTCACAGACACCTTAGAAACATGGAAGCAGTGTCCTTTGAGCAAGAAGAAAAAAGGCAGCTATCACTACCTTTTTGGAATCACACCTGAAAATCTATTCCAAGTGCCAAATAAGTTTTTGGAAATGGCTAGTATGATGGCAGATGCCACAGCTTTAGAAACAGCTGGAGCCCTTCAAGATATGAAAGTCCCAGATGTTCACAACTCCATGTAGCTGGAGCTGCCACCCTACAGCAAAACCACCAGAAGGTGTCGGATAAGTGTAACCCTCAGCCAGCAGAATCAGCTGAGTGCCCTGGCAGCAGTTCCCACTGAACCAACCAAGTGCTCACCAAAGCAAGGAGTGTTTATGAACAGGGTATGGATGCAGAAGCAGCAGTCACCTTCAACCACACCAGCTACAGGCCCATGAGGATGTTGCACTGTGCCCTGCATCACTCACACGTTTCTGAAAAGGATGTCCTAATGGGTCTTAGAAAATGGATTAAGATGTTTCTTGAAAGAATTGCTTCCCCCATTGCAAAAGCAACCCCGAGGCATGTGTTACAGTTAATTACGGATGTGTGATGGTTTTGCTCTGTTACAAAAAAGCAGTTGTGCAACCAAACTTCTGCTTAGTTATGTGGAAGAAGCATTTGGCTGCTGTCACCAGACTGCAGCTAATTTGTGCATGGTGGAGGCAGTAAAAGTGTGATACAGAAGAGGTTTACAATGGAATTAATGTGGTGGAAAGGCATGATGCACAATGGAAGCCGTTTCTTTTGCAGCCTTGTGCAGATGCCAGTGTATAAATTCAGCTGCTTACATCATCTGATTTTAAATACAGCGCACATGCTTTATCCCTTTCTACCTGTTTGTTTTCTCTGGTTACATAAAATACATGTCATTAAAGCCACAATTGCTCTTTGTAATGTCAGTTAAAGCATTGGTATGTCATTGCTTCTAAACCTGTATTTTATTAACTGGCTATCAGACATACTTGGCCATTTTGAGCACCAGCTCCTAAAACCTTACCTGTCCTCCTTACAGATCAGGATTGTACTGTCAGATGGACTAGCCATCACTCCAGGTACCAAAATTGAATGTAATATTAAGGACAATGTACAAGAGAAAGCTTGACCCAAGGAGGTGCTTTATCAGATGTGCACATCATGATTCCCAGATAATACATTTGTTGGCAGCTCTTTCTGCCATGCTTAAGTTGAAAGACATCAGAACAAGATTTGTACCTACAAGAGAGGAAGAGAAAAATCAGACTAAACCAACATTAAAGATGGTGTTTCTCAAGTATGTGAAGACCCTTTGTGAAGCCTGGATACCTCAAACCAAAGGGATCTGTGTCTACAGGTCCTGTGTGCACAGGTTGACTTGGAGTTATTTCTTGGTGGCAGCTAAAAGGAAAAACAACCCATCTGATTGCACAGTGCAGCTGGTGGAGGCTTGAATGCCCTTCTCATGGATCTGACACATAGGCTGGGAAGGCTGTGATGAGCAGCTGAAAGATTGCCCTACCCTCACCAGGAACTGCCATTTCTGCACGGGACATCTGACAATACTGCTTATTAATACAGTGCTATTGTAATGAGTGGCAAGCACAACAGTCATGAATTCCTAACCTATCACCCTTAAAATACATATTTTTCTTTCAAAAATGATATAAGCTATTTACGCAGCATTAGGCATAATTCTTTTATATAACTTGTTGGGGATGGTTAAGTAGCTTAAGTCATACTCTAGTTTGAATCTATTTTCAGTAAGAACCTTTTTTTTATTATTTTCATTTTTTTTCTGTATCAATTAGACTTGAGGTGAGGAAAAATTACAAACTCTGTTACTAAATTTCTCTGTTACAGAGCTAAGTTCAGTGCTCAGCTCAGCATTGTCTGAACTATGTGATCCACAAAGAGACTGTTCAAGTCCTCTGGTATCTAAAGGGTATTTCATCTGTCAGCGAAGGAAAAAAAGGGAAAAAGAAATAATATCTTACTTTTTAAAAAGCTGTCTCTTCCTCACTCCACCTGATTCATCATCTTGGTGTATTATGCTTAATAATGAGACTATTTTCTTTAGAAAGCAGCATTATTATTTTTTTACCAAAAGCCAATTACTTTTTTTTTTTTTTTTTTTCCTACACAGGCTTCAGCTGCCCATTTGAAATATCTCTGCAGAGAGCAGATACCCGTTATAATTCACCATTACACCAGGTAATTCCTTTTCAGAATATGTGACTCATAGCTAAGAGATCTGACACCCTGCTGGACTAGGAAGAAGCCAAACTAAACTCAGCAGAGGTTGTGCAAATTGTTAACTTATGGGACCATATGTGTCCCAGGACCATTTTCTCCTCTACTTTGCCCTTTACAGTTATTGCTTTTTTGTTGTCACTTGCCCTTTTTCTCATTTTTCTGCTCTTTTAGAGCAGTGATCAGGTCTTCCCAATAGTTAACACAGTGCCTGACCCATCAACACCCAGACTCCCCTTTAGTCTATTCATTGCTATCAAATTCACAGAGCTGTAGTCCCACCCCCTGCCATGCAAGTAGTGTATGTTATTAAAATCTTTCAAAAGGCTTTAAAAAGGAGCAAAATATGTTACTGAGTAGAGGAATAAGCCATAGAAAAATGCCACAGACTGCCCAGTAGATTAGTGATAGAACTGGATTTACAATACACCGCTTCGCTAATGTGTAATAGCCATTGAGCCCTATTTGCCTCCTGTAAGAGGACAGCAGCAGCAATTCATGCTGAGGACACCACTAGTGCAAGAATCACTCCCTAGGAAGTCCACAGGCACTGAGGTGATTTGTTTCAGCACCTGCCACCCATGACTGCTTTTGCTAGGGATACTGAACAAAGACACATTCTCCACTCCTACAAGTGTATCTGCCTCATCACAGGCATCAAAACATGCTGAGTAACATGAAAAAAACAATCCAAAGCCTACATTTCCATTTATTGCACTCACTGAACTATGCTCACACACTTGTGCAATGACCAAGAACCTTTCTTCTGCAGTAGGCAGGAGTGCAAAGGGACCATATAGCAGAGAAGGGTAGGTCAGAGTCAAGTCTAGCAGAGCGGCACTGCAGCAGATGCTTTGAGTGCATTGAAAATGAAAACTCTTTGCAAAACTGGTCTAATTTACCAGAATCTTATCTTAATAGACTACTAAAGCATCCTTTCCAAAAATATTGAACTGTCTTGTCTTAGTGCTCTGGAACAATACATCTCCAGACCTTTTTTAAGAATTTATAGCATGTAGGTAGTTTTTCTTAGTCCTGTTCTGGTTCTTTCAATCAGACTCATAATACCCCCTTTCTAAACAGAAACAAAACAAAGTGTTTTAATGGACCTGAAAGGAAACTTCACAAAATTCCCCTGAGAAAAATTCAGAATAATCAGTTTCTGTCCTGAAAAAAATATCCTTTTTCAGCTGTACTGCTAAGCACAGTGTACATCAGTTATGAAGGAGTCACTTTAAGGCAGGACATGAATTCTCACTTGGACTTTCTTCGTCTCTTTCACCCATCAGTAGAATTAGATCCACATGTCCACACAACACCAGACAGCTGCTCAGAAGGGGAAAAACATGCTGCCACTTAACTGTTATACAGAAGTAATAAAATAGATGGACTGTCATAAACCAGTCATAATTACTTTGGATTAGCACCTCTGCTTTGTCTCTAATTGCCAATAGTGATTGTACTTGGTCCTAACCCCAATCCTGCATCTTTCTGTAGGGTGGCACTTCCAGCAAGATGCCACATTTATTTCTTCTATAGTTCTGGGAAAATGGAACACAGGCAGTCCTTGGTGGTCTCTAGTGTAGCAGAAATAAAGCTTGCATGCTTTGACTGGATCACGACAGCCAGACAGTGATTTTTCTTATATGTTATCTTTTGAGCCTGGCAAATTAGCTTATGTGCAATAGGGAATAATACTATCAGGAGATTACTCAGTTTTGGCTACCACAGGGTGTGGAAATCGTGCACCATGTTAAAAGCTGCCTAGTGAAAGTGATTGTCAGAATTATTTTAAACAGATTAAGCTATTGCTGGTAACTCATTCTCTCTAAATTGAACAAAGCTTTAATAATTCTCTAAAAGAGAAAAAAGACTTCAAAATCCTCTGTCTTTTCCTTGAGTAACTTAAACAAAATCTGAGCTGGAAGATAAGGATGTTACAAAAAGACACCTCTTCATATAAGCAGAAAAGTCTTGAATGGGTTAAGCCATATCTGGCCGAGTCCCAACAGACATAAAAATCACCTGTGCCTGCTCTGAAATAAATCAGTGTCCTTTTCTGCTGCTGCCGTTGTCTGGAAATAATGCAAATGCAATGGGCCTGCAGTGACATTGTGCCGCACTCGAAGGATACACATAATAAATTGTCCCCTAATACTGTTAAAGAGACATTTTCGTCTTACTCAGTAGCTTTTGAGGTTGAACTGTGCTACTTACTGGTTGAGGACTGCGATATGGTGTCATGCCATTCTGCTCTATTATTCATTTAGCATCTTATTGCTTATATACATACACATTTGGTTCTTGAGGCTCAAAATGCATTTTGCTGCTTATACTCAATGGTAGCATGTTTGCTGGCACTCAGAAAAAAAAATCAGGGAGTTTTCTTTCCACTTTGTTGTTGTTGTTTTAATCATTTTTCTTCAATAGCAGCCAGAACAAATCATAGATTCATATGATTTGGTTCTACTGCATTCATCACTGGGAAAAATGTATGGCTGTGTTAAAGGAGGACAGAAAGAATTTGTCTGCCCAGCAGGAAGCTATTGCTGTTCCATAATTGTTTGCTAAAAGGAAGTTGGAATAAAAATGGAGGTAAATGGGCATCTGTGTCAATCCAATCCATCAAAATACGTTTAACTGACTGGGGAGTCACAGCTCTGGAGCTGGATGTGAAAGATGGCGAATCCACAATGTAAGGAAATAATTAGTTAATTTAAATATTTTAAACCTTAAAAATGGTTTCTGATTGCACACACACAAAATCAGCACAAATGCCAGCAAGGCATTTCTGAATATGCAGGGAATAATAAGTGAGCACAACCATACAAGGACAGTGATAAGAGTCTAAACTGAAGAGCATAGTCGTATTTGGCTTTTGATTTGTTTGTTGTTGTTTATTGTTGGGTTTTTTACTATTTTATTTAAACATTATTAAATTCCCAAAATGCCCAGTCCTGTCCTAAAACTGCTCAATATCTTGTACCAAGTCAAGTAGGGAAATATTTGTGTATCCCTACAGAAAACAGCTCATGGAACTGATCCTGATAGAAAATTGCACAGTAAAAGAAGGAAGAAAAAAAAAAAAAAAAAAACAGTTTATTCTAGGCTGACTGCCTAATTCTCTTCATACTTTTGTCAGAAGAGGATGGCATGGGGCTGAGAACAAGTGTCTATGCAGAGCACATCCCTAAGCATTGCCACCTGTTACCCACTCAGCTCTCAGTATCCGGGATATTTTAAACTAATAAAAAGCTTGCCATGGCACCTTCCTGCCTCGTTTTCATGTGTGAACACAACAGACAAAATAGAGACAATGAAAGCCACTGAACCAGAGTAGTAGCAGAAGGGATTTGGCTTCAGGCACCAGTGTTATAAAACTTCTAAGCAATATGGCTAAACCCATTAGTCATCTTCTGCACATAAGTGTTTCACAGGATAGGGAGCAATAGCTGAGTAAGGGCTAATGCATCAAAGTTCCTCAGATGCTACATTTTGGGCTGAGATTCCTAGGTCATAAAGCTAAAGGAAACCCCCAGCAATCACTTAATCTGACCATTTGTACACCACAGACCATAGGACTTGCTTGGTTAATTCCTACTTCAAGCCCCTGATTTAGGATTGAATGTTAAATGTTTCAATCTGTGGCCCATGGACCTTGAAGAATTATGTCTATAGGAAGTACAAAACTTAACATTAGAAAAGGGGTTTAAATGCACTGTACAAAGCTGTGGCATTCATCTTGGGAAGTTCTCAGGGGTCTGCATACCAAAGACAGCTGGAAACCACTACTAGAGTAAAACTCTTTTAGAATTTCTCCCAATATTGACCTGGAATTTTGCACTTCTACATCAAGTCACTTAATGTTACCTTGTATTTAATTGCCATATTTCTGGTCCAATTATAACTTTATTCAACTGCCAGCCATTTGATCCACTATAAATTTGTCTGCCAAAGTGAAGAACCCTCTGCAATCATGTTTCTGCTCTCCAAGTAGGTACTCACAGACCAATAAAATCACCCTTTAAGCCCTCAATCAAGCTGCTCTCCTTCAGTCTTTCACAGTAAGGCGTGTTTTGTGGCTCTCCAAAGCTTCTCAGCTCTCTCCCCCAAACACTTGCTAATTTCTCAATCATTACTGAAATACAGAGCTGGACACAGTGTTGCTGTGGATGCTGCACCATTCAAGCACAGAAGTAACAGACAATCTGAGCTTCACACTGAGACATTGATATTCCTACTTACAAGTCTGCATCTCAAGTGTCTGTACCTCATGTTAAGCTGATGAACTGATATGACCCACAAGTCTTTCTAAGAACTACACTTTCCCAAGTCAATCCTCATACTGCAAAAATTACCTATGTTCTTTGCTCTTCCTCGTACAATGTTGTATCTGACTGTTCAGAGTTACTGGACATTACACTCCTTGCTTCCACCAAGAACCCATTCTGGATTTAAGGTATAGACATAGAAGCTGTACAAATGTTAGAGCTTCACATGTGTACAGCCTCTCCAGATGCCTCCAGCACCATTTACTTCATTCTCTCCTGAGCACTGCAAATACTTAACACATACCTCTTCCTTCTGCAAACAATTTCTATGTTATATTTATAAAAAGTAGACCACAGGTACTGATATACTGTGGGAAGACCTGATGTAATTTTACTGAAAGTATCTCCTAACATTTATTATGTATGTATTCATCTTCTAACTCTAATCAATCTTCATTTCAACAACAAAATCTGGTAAATACAAAAAGGATCAATATTATACATGGCTGTCTGAGGGAAAAAAGAAAATCTTTTTGCTCATATCTGTCGGGGATATTCACATTTACAAAATGATCAGACTTCTGGAAATTCCCTTACTTCCCACATGGCTTTACCTGTATGCCCTTGAGATGCAAGACATGAAATACAAAGAGAAATCCTAATTCTGCTCCTAGAGCTTTTTTCCTGTATAAAAGAAGTGGCAGTAATAGCAAGCTGGCTTATGTCTCCCAAGGTCCACAAAGATTTAGCCTGTGGCTTGGGGCAGGATCTTCTGATAACATTTTATTTGCATTTTGAGACAACTGGGACATGACAGGGGGCACACCTTTCACTGGCTTGTGAAAACACCTTGCTTATGTACTGAAGTTCTGCAATGTGTGATTCTTGCTTGTTTGTTCTCAGAATAAATTGGTTCTGTACCTTTCCCAAGCCACAGCCTTCTACAGGACTGTTTGTCTTCACACATGACTAGAGGAGGATTAGTACTGTCACATACAGAAAAGAATTATGCCCAGAAGACCATTTTTCTGGTAAGTTTGAAATTTAGTCTCCAGATATTTTGACCACAAACCATTGCAAATATTTTTGTTCAATGCTCTGCTCTTTGGTATTCCTTTTAGTTCTCTGAAAATTTAAGAAGTGTTTTTATTCATTATATCTTTCTATACTGTGCAAAATTAGCAGAGAGATTAAAATTCCTGCAGTGAGTTCATTTTCTAAGTCACACAAATACTTGTGAACATCCTTTGCCATGGGGATGTTTTCAGACGATAATAAATCAAAAAGAGTAAAATAAAATAAGAGATGAAGCTTCAATAATTTTAGCAACTTTCAACACAAGCCCTTGAAATAAAGAAGCTGCTTTAACATTTAAACTAATTCCTATCAGCATGAGCACTGAGAAATTTATATCCAAAATTATAATGAAAAGGTAGGAGCCTCAAATTGAGGTATATATAAAATAAAACCATTTTTTTCTCCATCTAGATGTTCCCATTAAGAGTCCTTCCAGACAGCACAGTCTTTGATCCTCCACCTGGACAGATGCAGGCAGATCCTGCTGCTAAGAGGGAGCCCTGTGAAAAACCTGTGGTGTCCTCTGGGCAGAAATGTCTCTGTCCATCTGAAGCCTTTTCCACAACAGATAGCTCCATGAGTTTGAAGTCTGCTCTCTGACTCTGATTGCACTTCACAGAGATGTTCCTTCTACAACTTCAGGAAGTGTGAACACAGGACTAATAGCTTCATCAAATAAGGAAGGAAGTGTTAAGAGTGATCCAACAAGTGACATGGGTGACTACCATGTGTTTCTCTAGCCTTGAGGCCATAAATTACAGGTAATCTCACCTGTGGGCAGTATGCAGCCAACAACAACACTTCACAAACTTTGCAGGCACCTTACTTCTTCCTGCATTATTATGGATTAGTACTACAGTGCAGACAAAAGTCAGCCAAATGGAATTTCAAAAGCTCAGTTAGCCCTTTACTGAAATAATCATAGAATGGTTTGGGTTGGAAAGGACCTTAAAGATTATCTAGTTTCAGCATCTGCTAATACCCTCCTTTGTGATAGCCCTCTAACACTTAGAGCTAATTCCCTTTCTATATGGAACTGTCATATGAAATGCAATCACCAAATAATTATGCCAAGGAATAATTTGGCCAACTAGATAAATAATAGATCTTCTTGTACTTCATTACTTTTAAACACACAGGCTTACAATATAATTGCCAGTTGCATTTCTGACTTTACACTTTTCTGAAGAAAACCAGCAAGGAACCAGTATTTCAGGCTGCAAACCCATGGGAGATGAAGCCTGAGGAGACACTATCAAGAAGCAAGGATACCACAGTCACACACATACAGGCACAACAGAGCTGAAAACGGGGTTTTGTTCTTCAGTCCAAGCTGATCCATGGCCAAGAACCTTCTGCTTTTCTAGAGGTGATGAGTCTTCTCTCAATACAAAAAATCACCCTCACAATCCACCCTCACATCACAGCCTCTTGAAAAAGGCAACACTCCACCCTCATTGCCCTCACTTCAATCCACACTATTTGAAAACACAACAATTGCACTACTGCAGTTTCTTATCCATGGTACCATTTACCACTCAGTCTTCTTTTCACCAGAGTAAGGTCTGCACCACCTTCTAGCACTGAACCCACACTCAGAGTCAAAGTCAGATTAAGGCACTGATATATAACAACCATATCCATATGTATGCACAGAAAGCCTGAGGCAGTTGCCCAGAAGGGGTGAAATGCCTCAGTTTATCTCAAATGAAGTTAAATTTTGGAATTTCTTCTCTGGAAATCCATCTAATACCATTTTCCAGAAGACCTGGACTTTGACTAATTCTCTCCTAATTTTATTAATTTTACTTCTAAAGAATCACTCTCTGGGGGAAATAAGACATTTCTGGTGTTTTCTCCCAAAAGCAAGTATCTCCATGCAGCAGAAAGCTCCTCAGGAAAATCATCTTGTTTATCATTGTTTTTGCAGATCTCTGGAAGGGAATAGAAGCAGACAAGGAGCCACAGGCTAAGGGAGTGCTGTGACATGCCAGAAGCACAAGTACATTTCCTGATGCTCTGCTAAATTTGTTGTTGACCCTAAGGTCAGACCTTTGAACCAGAAAATCACTGAGGTCATGGAAACACATGTATTATCTTCATAGACCATGTTTCAAATCAGTGCAACAGCTGGACTCTCCAAAACAGCTGGACTCTACAAAACAAGGTTTTACGCTCAGAATCATCAAAAAATTTAAATCCATTTTCTAAACTTTAAAAGATTTATTTTCCAAAGCCCTTTTCTTTAAACAAATTTTTGTCTCACAGAGAATATGGAAACCACTCAGCTGAGATGTATCAGGACAACATATATTAATCTGAAGAACTTATCACATCAAATGGAGGGCATGGCCAGAAAAAAACAAAACAAAACAAAACCACTAAACTATAAACAAACTGAGCTTTGCAGCAATATTCAGGAATTTTTGCTGAGATGTCACTACTTTCTCCTTCTCTGGAGTCAATAAGTCTTTTGCACAGGTCAAAATCAGGCTAAGACTTCTGCTTAGCTGAGCTTTTACACACTTGCTGAATTTAAGCACTGCCTAAGCTCTTGCATATGGTTGTAAAACCCAGTTATCAGCTGTCTTTAAGGTGAGTTCAGACTGGGAACACAAAGACCAAGACTACAGTCACAGATCTGGAATCAGCCCACTCTTCCATACAGAGACATCATTTACTCTGGGTTTCAGCACTGGCCTGACTTCATTACTTCTGAAACCAATGGGAGCATCATGGATAGCTTTAAAATGTTCCTGGTTGCTGTCAACACTAGAAGCTTTCAGGAAAACATTGAAGGGATAATTGTACATCCTTTTACAGGATACAAGTTTAGTCTGCCAAAGGTACAGGCTGACTCTTGGCTGTATTAACTCAGTGAAGAGTCAGTGTATGAAGACTCTCAGATGACTTAGCTCCATTTCAGAAACATGATTATTAGAGCTACAGGGCTTCCAGTTTGCTAACACTACAGTCAGAGCAAGCTTACATTTGTCTGGAAATACTACAGGGACTACTTAAAGAGAGGATGCAGTTATACCTGAAAACCTTGGATAAATTTATTCTTTCTGTCCCAAAACATATCTACAGTGGCAGAAATGCAAGTCTGATTTGTCACAGTAAATCAGCTGATGAACTTACAAATTATGCTAGATGATCTCAGGAATCAAGTATTAGTTCTGCAAAATGGTTTATGCATCTTGTTCCCAGCAATTCTAGTAGCAATCTCGGTATGTTTGCAGAACATCTGTGCTTCAGAATTCAGGAGAAAGAAGTTTGCCATAGTGCCATGTACAGACCTTTCTTGTCCCTTTTTTTTTTTTTTTTTTTGGGGGGGGGGGGG
>JANIJG010009902.1:191489-285435 GCA_024611175.1 Megaceryle torquata
TGAAAAACACTTGGGTCTTTAAACACTTGGGGCCAGACTGGAAAAGTCAATATCGAGTAAATGTAGAGAGACCAGCACCACCCCCATTAACAAGTCTATTCCTTTCCTTGAGGAAGAGAAGAAAAAGAACAGGGCAGGGGGAGGGAAATCTGTGCAAAAGTCAGTTTTTGTAACTCAAGGCTGCATCATCAGACAGGAAGAACTGCACAAATTAGACAACCAGCATCAACTTACCTCTGCTCCTTTGTGTATCTCTAAATAAGGTATCTTTTTCTAGCTCTGTTAATTAACACCAATCAGTTACTTTGCAGGAAAACAACTATGTTTGTATTGATATGCAATAGAATATGCAACCTAACCTCCACAGCAGGAGGTAAAGGGTTAAATGATATAGGACACAGTTTCCTTTTTTATATAACTAAGAGCTGCAATATAATTGCCTGATTTGCTCTATTTCATTAAGGCTCCTTTTCCTTCTACTTCAAAAGGTTAATGCCACTCATATTTCCTTTTTTTATTGTCTGGCTTCACATAATGCCATGGGACAAGACAAAATAAGCAGTTGCCTAACAAACTATAATTCATCCCAGCAGAACAACGACCAGCTGTAATTCAGTCTATTTTTAAATCCAACACGTAATGAAAATCACTAAAAATAATACATTTCCCAGAGCCGAGACAATAGACCTAAAATGTGTAATAATTAGCACTCTGGCCCAAGTGCTTCAGGCTCTAAACTGCTTTATGACTGCGAGATCTGTTCTTAGCAATCATCCCACTCTATTGGTACCCACTTAACATCTTTGTTATTAACATGTGTCTCTTGTACCATCTATGTTTAACCACAAGCTAAAAGCACCATATGCACACTTAGAGAAAATCTGTGCCTCCCAACTCACTCCCTGCCAGTTTAGGACACTCAGAGGTAACATAAATTAATTCATTGTCTGAAAAGGGAAAGTTTGGGGGGGAAAAAAAAAAAAAAGGACAAGGAAACCGGCTTGGCAAGGTTTGATAAATAACCATATTTTTTGTACAAAAGAGAGTAGGCTGTAAATCAAAACAACTGAAAAACATCCACCCTGGCCAGATGCCTCCCCTTCACCGGTGCAAAGTGGCACACAGCTATTGAGCTCCACTCCCTCTCTTTTACAGTAACATTCAGTGATCTTCAGCAAGACCCTCTGTGCTGTGTAATTTCAAAGTGTGTGTTAGGGCATAATAAATATACAAAAAACATGCTGAATGATCCCTGACAGCCTGCCAAAAAAACTTGCTACTGCAGCAGTGCTTTTTCCTTTAATTATTAGCTCACACAATGATCTGATACCTGCCAATTTTTTTAGTACCCACAGTTTTGCATCTTCAAAAATGGCTCTTTGGGGCTGAATGCATCATTTGGAACCAAACATGCTCTAAAATAAAACACATTTTTCCTAGGGCATTTAAATTAGTTTCAATCCTACTGCAATTGGCTGGGTCTGAAATTCATTTAGACCTTTGCTTTGATGGGCAAACAGGATGATTTCTTTTTCAACCTCTTAGCTTAAATGAGTTTGCATTAAAGGATTGAAAAGCCCTGACATAGACTTAAAACTCAGCTACTTAACATGCTTTGTCACTTTAGCCTGGCTACTCTTTAGTAGCCCTGTACCACCAAGATTCCCCTGCCCAAACCCCTTTGCACAAACTGTACAAAACCAGAGGGGAATGCCCCTGCCCCAGGCTATCAAATCTTGATGAGGAATTTCAGATGTATTAAAAAAAAAAAGCCCCACACTATTTGATATTTCAGGGTTATTTTTGCCTGTCAGGATCTGACTACAGACTGCAAACCCCCGTGTCATTCCATGACTGCTTACAAGACAAGTAAGTATGCATGCAAAATGCACATTGAAGGGGAGCCTTGCCTGTGTAAGAGTATTAACACTGAGTCCATTTAGAGAATGAACTAGATATAGAAAAATAATAACAGGGCAGAAATCAATGCAGTTTCCTTTCAGTGCATCATGCCAATAACATTCATTTCAGCCCACTAGTTTATGCCTCACAGTGTTTTACCAGTCTGATATCTGGCATGGACACCATCACTGCTGCAACATCATAAGAGCATTTCACACCAGTCAGTTTCAGTCCTCACATCCCTTGCTTCTTCCCAGTGAGGAAGCAAAATACAACTACTGCTTCCTCCAAATACAACTACTGGCATGCTCAGGCAGACAGATAGGAGGCCCAGGAGCTCAAAGGCTCTTAAATGCTGGGCTCCCAACTATTAGCACAGTGAGAGTCAAGAATCTTAATCTTGATGAGGATCTGGGCTTGCACCATGTACCCAGAATGTTTCTGCAGCAGGCCAGGACATTGAACCTGTCTCCACTGAGCCCCAGCCAGCCCTCCAGCTACAATCCAGCCACATATTTTGAGGCTTGGATTTATACAGAGCCGTCTATGCAGTTTAAGAGTAATTTGTATCCAGATTATTGCAAAACATCCCTAAAGCTTCATACAAGTGAAATAAACTTTCTGCCTTACCTGAGTTTGACTACAGGTGTTGGCCCTTAACGTCCAATCTTTAGGCATCAGCTGAATTCACTATTCCCAACATACTGTCACCAAACCCTTACATTAAGACTGAGGCTGTGTTCAGACCTCCTAACCACTACATTGAAACTTTGTCATGTCAGCCCTCAGAGGCCATTGAGCAAGGTCACAAGACCAGAGGCTAAGACTAAGAGTTCCCTTCTCCTCACAGAATGTTCTCTGCTGCATCCATGTGAGCTGAGAAATATGAGGAATTAGCTCATGCCAGTCTCATGTCTCCTACTCTTGACCTCTTCCCACCTGCATCCTGTCTCCTGCCTGTTCTCAGCACCAGCTGTGGAAACACAGACCAGACTTGATACCTAGAAAAGGGACCAGCTGTTGGTCTGGAAATTACAATGTGAGTGCCCCTGCTGCAGCTTCCCTGGTACAAAAGACAGGATGGGCAGCTTAGGTGGCTCTGGTTGGGTAAGGATTACCTTCAGGGTGAATACAAGTATCTCAGCATGACCTCGATAGAGAGTAAGAAGCTCTGAGGGCCTCATTGAGCATTGAGGGTAAATAGACCCCAAGGAGGATAGGGCAAAGTGCTGAGTAGCTGGTCACTAAAGGAGCATGGATTACCTTGAACATTGAGCAAGATAGATCCTAGGAAAGAAATAGTTAGAGGCTGTTTCTGACATGAAGTGGATGAACTGAAACTGAGCAATATTCCAGGGACTGTTAGCCCAAAATGACATCTAAAATGTTGCCCTTTTCCCAAAATTTACCTACAGGCATCTTGGCCAGAAATACAACAATTTTTGGTCTACCTGCACATTGGTATGTGCTTCCTAGAGAAAGAAAAAAGACTCTTAATAAATATTGCTTCCATGATAAAGCGAAACTGAACTTGTACTTCAACAGACAGAGTATCAAGCAAGGCTGTATCTAGGTCCTCTGCCTGAGCTAGACCTCTGGGACTGACACAGGAGCTTTACTGGGTTATACTTGTGGGCTGAGCTTAAAAATTACAAGATAAGAGTCTTTATTTTTCCAGATGTAAGTAGGGCTACTCCAGCACACAGTGAAAGGGGTTTTGGCATTCAGATCAGATTTACAGTCATTAAGACTTTGTACTTCGGGTTCTGCCTACAGCAAACCTCAGCTTGACAAAAAAGGATTTTTAAATCAGTGAGTGCCAAGCCAATAATTTCCTCTCTGTGGAACTGCATAAACAAGATGTATGAAAAGATGGAGTAGGGTTTGAGTACCTTGAGACTGTCTGAGTATTGCTAATTGATCAGTTTTAAACTTTTGAGCTTTTATGTTTGTCCAGTGATAAATAGTTGCTTTTGATATTTTTGGCTTTTACATCAAAATGCCAAGAAAACATTGGGTTTTGATAGAATATACTTAAAGATGAATATAGATTATTCTTCTTTTTCATTATTTACCTTTAATGATCTGTAGTCTTAAGAAAATAATCCTCTCTATACCTGAATCTCAGAGCTGGCTTTTCTTCTGTGAGTAGAAAGAATTTGTTTGCTCTTTGGTTAAATAGTTAATTGAGCACTGGGAAGAAAAAACAAAACCAAACAAAAAAAACCCAACCCAAACCAAACAAAACAACAACAACAAAAAACCAAACCAAACCAAAACCAACAAACAAAAAAAACCACACAAAGAACAACAAGGTGAAAAAGGAAAAAGAAGCATTAAACACAACTCCCCCCCCTTCTGACACCCCATAACTAAAACTTCAACAGCAATGAAAACCAGAAGTGATGTAATTTTTAGGAAATCTGTACAGGAAGCTGGAAAACAAGACTGATTTCCTGTATGACCTCGACCAGTTATATAGGGCCATATTCAGGCCACCAACCAGAAGGACCTAAAATTAGGCACCATGAATCCTATGACATTCAAGCAGTTCAGGCCACTGTTGTGTACTGAAGACTCCCAAAATGGGAGAGGGAGCAAAGCAGTCACACCAGCTGTAGCCACAGCAGCAAACAACAGAACAGTGCACCCACCTTGGGTGCTGTGATTTCTCCTAGTGACTCCAGGCAGAAACTGTGATGTAGACGTGACACTTTTCCTTCAACACAGACAAAACACTTTTTCCTATCTTGCGTAAGCATTATAAAGATTAAAGTTCTGGTGATTTGGTGCCTGGGTGTCAGTGACAAAGGTCAGATAAATATTTGGGAAGCATGGGCTGTAAGTTGAAGTGGTATCTTTCATTAAACCGACTACTAGAGATAAGTACCTGTACAGATAACAGGCCATGGGACCATAAAGATCCCAGGGCCTCCAGTACTCATCTTGCTTTCACTCTCAGGGATGGAATCACGGAGCCCAGCAGATGGTAAGGAAGTCACAAACTTCCACAATACATGACCATTTTATGGTCCCTGCTCCTTTTGAGAACAACCAGCACTGCATGCTTAAAATTTTTCTAAATATGCCAGTAGAAGTTTGTCACCTTTTACACACAGAAAGGCACTCTGTGCTTTTAGTTTTCCTCTTTTAAGTGTTTCTTAACCTCAGCAACTATAGCAAAGGTGACAAGAGGAGAGTAGTCTACTCCATTAGCTCCAACCCTGGACCTCTCCACAGAGCGCACAGCTTGGTGCTGGATCTCACAGCTTGTTATCTGCTTGTTAGTTTATTAATAATTGCACATACTTCAAGTCCTAGGTTGCTTGTTAGCTGTGCACAACAGCAATAAAAAGTTCCATTCTGCACTAAAACAACTCTATTACTCTATTTAAATGGTGGTTTTGGTGTTGTAGAGCCAGAGTGATTGTCCATGTAATATTCAGATTTCTCCCAAGCCCTTTACTTCAGTCTCCAAACTGTGTGTCAGAGGAGAAATGCTCGGCCAGCTTTCTTTGCATGACCACTGAGGACCAGCAGCCTATTTGGGAAAAAACACACCCACTGACTTCAGTGGTTTGTTTCATTTTATCTAGCGTGTCCCTTTCCCACAAAGGCTGTAATAACCAAGGCTGCCTTCTTAAAAGTGTGATGCTGGCTGATGTGCCCAGTGGAAATATGAGCCAGGGGAAAGCCCTAGGGGAGCCTTACCTCACCATTCCTCTGACACAGCAGTGCTGGCTGGTACTTGCAAGCTCCATGCCATGCAGTAGGGAGCAGCCGTCTTCTCCCATCAGCCACACATTCCTGTTCCTGCCTCTGACGTTGCTGAGCATCTGTCTCCATGCATTTCACTCCTCGTGGTATTTGTGCGATAGCAGCTTTTTCTTCAGCTTTCATCTGAAACCTTATGCCTCTCTCAGGGTCAAGATGATGCCTGCCTCATTTATGATTTTGTTTGACTGGAAAGACTGAGATGCCCAACATCAATCAAACAACTTCCTTGTTCCAGGAACTGTAACAGGAACTGAGTCCTTGACCAGATGAGGAGTCTGTCTGACTGCACAAGATAGGCAGAGGAATAAACAAAACAAGGTAAAATCAATGTTCCTGGCTTTCACAACACAGCAATGGCTAAGGCAGCAACAGAGTCAGTCTCCTTCTCAGACTAACACCTTACCCCTGGACCAGCCAACAACTCATAATTTGACACAGGGAAGCTGCATTGGATTCCAAATTAGCCCTCTAAGAATGACTTGAAAAGCACTGCAGAATACCAACAAAAGACATTTTTATGGAAGCATTTGTTTAATCGAGCAAGTAATTTAATTAGATTTTCCTCACACATCAGATAAATAGTATTTCTCTCTGTCCTGTTTTGTATCTTGTGAATGATTCTTAGATGCAGTTTCCCCAAAGTCATTCCTTAAATTGGAATGACTAGCCACAGCCAAGGTATTTTTGCTTGTGCACTAAATGTCAAAATAAAGGCAAAAAAATATTAAAATTATAATGTAATTTTGTGCTGGCTCCAAATTGAACCATTTGGAATAATCTCAGTGCCCATGAATACAACCATTTTTATCTTCAGTCAGTCAAAGCAGATGTCTTCATCTGCTTTGCTTGTAAGCACAGAAGCAGAGGGACCTTGGCTGTTCTGTACACCATGGTTTCTGAAGCCTGCAACTTCTCCCATTGTGAGCTGTGGAGCATGGCACTGTAACTCCCTCAGGATATGTCACTGATCAGAAAGATCAAATTGTACATAGCAGAACAAAATGAAAGAGACGTAATTCACTTCAAGAGCAGCATTGGCTTCCTCCACTTCCCCACTTTGTGCCTCATTGAGCCTTGGGGAGAAAGGAATTAGATAGCAAGTAGAGCAATTGCTGAGAGATAAAAGCATTGAGGCCAACAATTAGGGAAAGATTCAGGCTTATGGAGATGCCAGGCTTTTTCCCTTCACTGAATCAACCCCTTCAGGATCACTCATAAGGACAGGAAATCTGTTTGTATTTACCACTTCATAGCACCAAAATGGAAAGGCACAGTGTCTGGTTTCCATGAGATGCACACAGCACTGTGCATGTGCAGTGAGGCTGGTACAAGAGCATGTGCAGATGTATGAGAGGAATTCTCCCTCATGAGACAGCTTGGGCACCCAGCAGTGTAATTATCCCTCTTCACCTACACGATTCAAGAAAGAAGGAGCAACACTTGACCAATCATCCCCTTCCCCATCCACGTGGATTTGGATAGTCTTCTGGCAGTAATGCAAGTTAAGCAGCAGCTCTCCAATGAAGCAGAATCCATGAAAAAGGCTCTGTTAGTGTCAGCTTTTCTGGAAGCTGGCTTTTGATAATTCCTATAGCCCCCAAATGTAAATGATTAATGACTTTTTTTACATCAGCCTCACATTCAATGGACTAGCTGGCTATATAAAGCAGAAGCAGATTTTTTACTACCTTGCAAATACAAACTGACTCCTAACATGGCATTGAGAAAGTTGGAATGAGGTTTTTAGGCATCATATCAGTTTTCAGTAACTGGAAATCTAGGAATGAACAAAAAGCAAAGCAGAACAAAACAAACAAACAAAAACAACAAACAAGACAAAAAATAAACCACACACAAAGACACACACACACACAAAAAAAAAAAAACCCACAAAAAACAAACAAACAAAAATTTATGGCAGAAGTATGTGTATGTAAAATCATTGGAAACAAACCATTTTTATGAACTGTCTGACCTCCTCTACTTTTTATTTTATAATAATACTGTGAGATTATAAAAAACCCACAGTATTGCCTTGGAGCTGTTTACCACATTCAGAAAGGCGGGAAAAAAATAGTACCTCAACAAAAAAACAGGCGCACAGTAATCCTGACTTAGTTGTTTCTGAAATTTCTTGTCATTTTAGCTGCTCCAATTTATCTGTCTTTAATCTTTAGCTAAACCAGTTTAGTATTAAGAGTTAAGCTGGGGAATTGAAATGCAACACAGTCTATTACACAAAACCCCTTTTCATGTTTGTTTAACTAATTTACTGCCAGAGGAAATCAACTGGCACTTAGTATGTTCTGAAACTAAGATGAACAATCTTGGAATAACCACCTACTCAATAAAGAAGAGATCTGAGGAAGAGTTTGTGTACCTGGAAGTTTATCTGAGGTATGATTTCCCAAATATATCAGTTGGTATAATAAGGACAATGCTTCCACTTTCTCCCCTATACTTGGCCACCATCTTTTCTATTGCAATAAGGACGGTAGTTCTGATCATTAGAACTGACATTTCACATTTTAAAAGCTGACTAAGGTTTTTAGCCAGAAAAAGTCACATTTTTCTTTGGAACCCTTTCAAATTTGTGTTCTTTCATTTTTCATCTTTCATTCTTCCTATCAGCTATTCAAAGACAGTTTAAGGCAGGACAATCCAAGACAGGTTAGAATATGAACTTTTCCAGTGGCATTTAAATCCTCACCATAAACTTACTGCCATTTTTCAGATGCTCTCGACAATTCAACTCACATTTCTCTCAGTAGCTATCGTATCATTGCATTATTTAAAATACAAATAGTTCCTCATTTTATGAATCAGTAGCTAGGTGACATACATCATATCTCAGATGAAATTTTCAGCACACACTCTGACAGCTGGTACACAGTAATCTGTCATGGCAGCTGCAGAAAAAAAGAACTCTCCACAAAAAGCATGGTTGTGTAGCCATCATCTGGTGTCCGTAAAACAAGTCAGTTTTACTACATGAGATAGCATTGAGTCCCTGCAGTATCCCTTTGCCTTCAGGCAGAAATGGCAGCATTTTACTCTTCTGAAAGCACCCATTACTATGTCATTTAAACACCAGGAACAACACTGGTGCTAGGGAAAAATGGACCTACATATAAAATAAGGCACACTGCATGAAAAAGTATCAACTAGTCATATACCTTGAAGGTTTTAAAATTATTTGTTTTAGTGAAGTAGAAATCCTTTTCTTTCAAGAAAGCCCAATGAAGACTTCGGCTCAATATGCAGCTACAGGAAAGAAAGAAAAACAGATTAAAAAAAACACCATTGACTAGACATTGCAAGCATGTGGAATAGCATAAAGAGTAGTGCAAGACACTCAATGCATAATAATCCATTTACATAGCTGTTCCTGGAACAGGGTGTGCAGCATTCGTTACAGCACTTCAGAGAGGAACACTGGAATTGTAGGGATCAAAGGAGGATAACAAAATACAGATTTGATAAAGACAGGGATTGCTTATCTTTAGCAGGGTAAATCAGAGGGAGACATAAGGAGAGTATAGAGTAATGAATAGCCTAGAGAAAATAGACCAAGAGTTTCAGTTTTTATCTAAAGGCTACTTTTGTGCTAGACCAGTTCAAAAAGGCAGCCCACTATCTGCTCCAATCCTGAAATGAACTATGGCACTCTAGTACATATGCTATTGGCCTATATGAACATCAGTATAAATCCATCTACCTCAAAAATGAAAGAAAATTCAAAGAAGATACTCTTTAATAAATAAGAACACTGAAAATTATAAAAAGCAGCACAGAATTAATCTGGTAGTATATAAGAACCTCAGCTCCAATCTTCAAGTCAACCTCTGTTTACAAGGCATCAGGATGAAGAATTAAATGATGAAAGATTACTCTGTGATCTGTACCCTTGGTAGATGGTGTGTATGAGCATCACTCATTTCTGTTGTACTGCCAATATGCAGAACTACAAGATGCAGCTCCATGTCCACTGAGGTGTCTGTGGATTCCCTTTATGCTCAAGAGCACCCTTCCTCAGAACTAGGTATGCAATCATACGGGTGAGCATGAGTCCATCTCTCCAGGAACTGACTTCATGGTTCAAAACAAACCCCATGCCTCTCAGCTGGGGAAAGCTTCCATAAGCCTCCCTTTTGCTTGGTCAGAAAGTGGGGGAGTCCTCTGAGGGCAATGCAGAGCAAAAGCATAACTCCAGAGCTTTGAATTGCACCCTGAAGGAGCTTCTCTATTAACTACAGAGACATCCTAAGGAGATTTACCCAGGAGGCTGGATGCTAAGAGGGTAGTGAGAATCCACTCAGTGTCTACATACTACAACCATACTTAGAGTAATTATTTTTAATAGGTTTCTTAAAACTTTCACATAATGTTCTAGTAATTTTTTTTCCCAAAACTGGGAATTTCAATCTGCAAGTTGATAAAAACTTTAAAAGCGGTATAATAAAGCTTAGACTTCAAAAAAGAAGTCAGGGCAATGATTAAAAGGATTAATCACACCAACATGACACTAAACAGACAGCAGCATTCTGTAAAGCCCTATAGATGAAACTTCTTCAGCAGAAATTAGTAAACTGAAAAAAACTTTCAGGGTTTAATTTGTCTCTTATTTACAAATGTATAATCCAGAAGCAATTCAAATCAAGCCAGAGGAGTAATGCAGGAGTTGAATATACAGACATCAGATCATAGACTACAACAGTGTACATAGAATTAAAGGAAAAACTATTGAAATGGAGAAGTCACAAAACCAGAAATGGACATGTGATGGATAAATATTTTACATCTATTTTTAGAAAGTAAATGCTAACAGAGTATAGGAGTATCACTTACAGAAATGCAGACTTGTATCCCCCCACAAAAGACCTTACAGATTCATGTTCGATGGATTTTGTCCATATCATGTACATTCATTTATTCTTTATTAAAAGTCTCCAATAAACAATATCCCAAGTTGATGGAACAACACAGAGGGAGCATATTACCACAGATGACAATAAGACAGAATTGATCTAGACAGATTTATTCCCAGGTTTAGTAAGAAATTCACAATTACTGCAAAAAGAAAGGAGAGAAAAATTACTTTTGCTTGGGGCAGTTCATAGCTACTGCACTATCCCCTGCCTCTTAATCACTTGCTGCTGCAAAGTAGCAATCAATACTGTGTGAAAGAGATCACAGAGGGCTTGAATCAGGTCTTACTAAAATCAGCAGTGGAAAGAAAAACCTTCCCCAGGGAAAGTTCTCCAAGAAACACAGCACAGGATCTGTAGCCCAAAAGCCGAGACCAAGGTGACTTTGAGCCACAGTCATACTCTCCAAGTAAGGCTGCTTCAGAGGGCTGAGACAGATCCTCAAAGAATGCATCCCAGTCAGGACATCTCCATGCCACTGCAGAAGCATAGAACTGCAAGTCCGGTTTTAACTTTGCCTCATTGCACCACTTCCCTGACTGTCCTCCCTGCACCAGGTTCCAGAGAGAGCACTCAGAAAACAGCCATGGAGTGCCTTTCCATGGTGCTTTCACAGCAGGGCAGAGAAAAAAACAAAGCTGAGGCAGCTGAGGCTCTGTGCTGCCCACCAGAGACAGAGTGGAGACTGAAGGCATCACACTCTTCAAAGACACTAGGTTGTTATAGGAGGGAAGAGGGTTGATCCAGGACCACAGCATTACTCCAGAGAACCTTCAGTGACTATTTCTTTGCCAGAGGATCTCTGTATAACTTTGTGACAGTCATTTTCTCTCCCTGTGCCTCATTTCTACAGAAAGTGTACTGCTACATCATTGTCCTCAGGGAGTCCAGGGTGGAAGAGGGTCTGATCACTATCTGTCTTAAACTGTCAGCAATGAGGATAGCCATATGAGAATAACTTCAGGTTTCTAAGAAAATCTCAGGTCAGATCCACTGAATTCTTTTTATTGATCCTGTATTACAAAGTTAAAAAAGATATATTTCTTTTCTTACAATTGTGTCACTAGACTAAAATATGTACGCTGGCTTCTCTCCAAGGCTGATTACAAACCTGGATCTGCAGTATAATTCAAAAATTAAATAATTACAAGGCTTAAAGGTGAAGAAAGGATTTTTAATATTCCACACCCAGCTTTGCTCCTGATCCCTCACTGACCTCAGGCAACAAACCAAAACTAGATTACATTCCACCTAAGTTTCACATCTGGAGGCATCACATAGTAGAAGTATCCTTGTGAAGTTAGACTAAAGGTCCATCTAATCCAGTACTGTACTTCCATGTTCAGATGCCCAGGCGAAGCATGTGAGAGCCCTGCAAGCATGTAAATTACATTTTTCTCTATATAGCTCAATGTTGTGATTTAACTGGTCAAGCAGTTGAACAATATACAGACTTTTGTTCACTCCATGCCCTTCCACCTCATGGGATGGAGGAGAGAATCATAAAAAAAAAATTAAAAAAAATAATGAGTGGAGACAAAAACATAATAGGACAGAAAAGGAAGCAAATATAAGAATACTAATAATGATAAAATAATTAGAATATACAAAACAAGTGATACAAATGCTATTGCTTACCACACACCAAACAATGTCTAGACAGTTCCTGAGCAGTGACCTCTGGCCAGCTTTCCCCATTGTTTATATACTAAAGATGGTTTCATATGGTCTGAAATATCCTTTTGTCCAGTTTGGGTCAACTGTCCCATCTGTGTCCCCTCCCAGCTTCTTGTGACCCCAGCCTACTCACAGGCAGGATAGTATGAGAAGCTTAAGAGTATTTGACAACTGCTTAGCAACGACTAAAATATCAGTGTATGATCAACATTATTGTCATCCTAAATCAAATACACTGCACTATACCAGCTATTGCAAAGAAAATTAACTTTATCCCAGTCAAAAACAGGAGACTCAATCTTTAGCATCTATGGTTCATCAACTTGCTCAGAAATAGAAGTAGCTGTGCATGTAATAATGCTCAGTGTATCTTTATTTCATAAAATCATAGAAGCATAGAACAGCTTGGGTTGGAAGGAAGTTTAAAAATCAACTAGTTCCGAACCCATCACCATGTGCAGAGACACCTCCCACTAGATCAGGTTGCTCAAAGCTTCATCCAGTCTGGCCTTGAACACTTCCAGGGAGGGGCCATCCACAACTTCTCTGGGCAGCCTGTTCCAGTGTCTCATCACCCTCTTAGTGAAGAACTTCTTCCTTATGCTCAATCTAAATCTACTCTCTTTCAGTTTAAAGCCTCTAGCCCTTGTCCTGTTACTACAGGGCCTTGTAAAAAGTCCCTCCCCAGCTTTCCTGCACACCCTCTTTGTGTACCCAAAGGCTGTTATAAGGTCTTCCCAGAGCCTTTTCCAAGCTAAACAACCACAACTTTCTCAGCCTGTCCTCATAAGAGAGGTGTTCCAGCTCTCTGATCTTCATCTGTGGACTCAGTCCCAAGAGATCTGTGTCTTTCCCACTCTGAGGACTACAGAGCTTGATGCAATACTCCAGGTGCGGTCTTACCAGAGTAGAGTAGAGGGGGAGAATCACCTCCCTTGACCTGGTGGTCATGCTTCTTTTAATGCAGCCCAGGATATGGTTGGCTTTCTAGGCTGCAAATATACATTGCTGGGGCATGCTGAGCTTCCTGTCAGCTGACATCTACAAGTTCTTCTTCAGAGGCTGCTCTCAATCCACTCATCACCCAGCCTGTATTTGTGCTTGGGACTTCCCTGACCCATGTGCAGCCCCTTGCACTTGGCCTTGTTTAACTTGAAGAAGTTCACACAGGCCCACCTCTCAAGCCTGTCAATGTCCCTCTGGGTGGCCTCCCTTCCCTTCAGCATGTCGACTGCACCACACAGACTGATGTCATTAGCAAACTTGCTGAGGGTGTACTCAATCCTACTGTCCATGTCACTGGCAAAGATGTTAAAGAGCACTGGTCCCGGTACCAACACTTGAGGTACACCACACATTAGTGATCTCCAGCCATCCAGCCAGTTCCTTATCCACTGAGTGGTCCATCTGTCAAATCCATATCTCTCCAATTTAGTGACAATTCATAAATTTTCATAAATTTAATCATTTTTAAGCAAATATAAACACTTGGCTCCCACACCTCTTCCTTCATTAGGCATTTCAGTTGCTGCTTAAACAGAAGCCACTTCATAGTTTTGAACACTCCCATTGTCCAATCTCTGCTTGCTTTCCAGTTCTATCATATCAGTGTAGTCTGGGAATGCCAAAACCTCACTTTGTTCTCAGGGAGATGAGTAGACTACACAAAGAAAATTATTCTCTGTTCTCCTCCTAAAAATCTGTAGCACACAGTTTTGGTTTCTAATGAACATTGAGTTGATTTTTTTTCATACAGTTCTTGGAGTTTTCCTCCAAAGTTCTTGGTTGTAAACCCAAGATCTCATTCCTGATGAGAATTGCCTACTCTATAGCCTGTTCTTCTTAAGTTTTTCTCCATGTGTGTTATTTTATATTTGTTTTTTTCTTTATATCATTATAATTTTCCTAAATTATTTTACAATTTTTATAGCTTAGTATCATGAGCAAACTTTGTCATCTTGCTATTTACACCCTTGCCTAAACCAACTATGAAAATACTGAGGTGTGCATGCTGACCATGAATGGAACACCAGTGGGGCTTTCTGCCATTAACAAAACTGACAGCTTAATCCCATCCTTTTTTCTTGTTCCTTTTAACCATTCTTTCATGTATACAAGGACCTTTCCTTTTATCCTGTTGCAGTTCAGTTTCTTTAAAAGTCTTTGATGAGAAACTTTGTCAAGGGCCTTCTGGAAACCCAAGTATTGCCTGGGTCTCCCCTTGTCTACTCGGTTATTGATTCCTTCAAAGGATAGATTTATGATTCACAACTCTATAAATGCCACAGGGACTCTTCCCCAATATATCATATTTATCCACATGCCTGCTAATGTTACACATTATTATAGTTTCTATCATCTTCCCTAGTGTGGATGTTTGATTTACTGGCTGTATTTCCCCATGTTTTCCTTCACATCTACCACTTTCCATTCCACTGATGCCAAAATATTTTTATGCCTGAGGTTCAACTGATAACCAGTCACAAAGTGTCAGAAAGAATTGTAGAATCACAGAATATCTCAGGTTGGAAGGGACCCATTAAGAATCATAAGTCTGTCTCTGCTCCTCACAGAACTTAGAGCAGAGCAGATAAAGTTGGGCCACTTATCTCGGGTACCAAATTTGATCTTAGGTTTGAAAAAGTTCTAAAAATTAAAAATTCCATTTGAACTAAGGTGTATCTAATGAATACAATTATTCCTCACATTCAACTCATTTCATCAGACAAAGACCAAAGACAAAGACCAAGCAATTCCTTGAATAAGATAATTGTTTTTTCAATATGTAGGAAGTGAAACAATACAACATGGAAACAAACAGCCTTTTTTCTCACATTGATCCTGGTGTTATAGACACTGAAACCAGCAGAGAATCACCAGAGATTGCACTGGTGAAGAATCAGTCCCTTACTGCTGTCATACAGAAACACTTGCTGCAGAAGATGCCCCCAAATTGGAGGACATCTACACGTACAGGCCAGATTTAGTTCCTGAAGTCAATGCCTGCTTTCAACGTAAATAAAAGTGTCTCTGTCTTGAGATCAGTAACCAACTGCACTTGCAGCTCTGTCTCACGTTCTCTGTCTAAACAGCTGCGACAGTTTAGGATATTTTTGCTCTTCAGCTGTTCGTCACTGCCCTGTACAGTGCTACAGGGACACGTGACCATGCACCTCTGCCACTGCTGCCCAACACCCAGCAGTTTAATGTAAACCCACTTTTTCAGTGTGCTATGCTCATACCAGAAACCATGAGCTGGATAAGCTGGAGCACAGCAGGTTTTCTCTTGCTATTATGGGGGCAATGACATCCAGAGAAGAGGCAGATGTTGTGGGGAGGGTAAAACAACTACAGCATACTTTTCCAGAAGTCATCTTGCAGATGGCCTCAGTGCTGAAAATATCAGTCCTCCTTGTCTTTGCTACTGAAATAAAGATCCTGGTGCCTGTTCTAATAGTGCATAAGGTGCACAGCAGGACCAGGGAAAGATCATCATAGCATTGCATGTGCTAAACTTCCTAGAAAAATAACAGCCCCTGAAGGAGAGTAAAGGCTGGTACATTTAGGACAAGCTGGAGAAAGAAGCACCTATATGATGAACACAATTCCCTGTGCTTGTCCCTGGGTTTGAAAGAGATAACACT
Source organism: Megaceryle torquata (assembly GCA_024611175.1). Classification (NCBI taxonomy): domain Eukaryota; kingdom Metazoa; phylum Chordata; class Aves; order Coraciiformes; family Cerylidae; genus Megaceryle; species Megaceryle torquata. The sequence continues at coordinate 207,418 of JANIJG010009902.1, forward strand.
GCTCTACCCACACTGTAAAGGCAGAAAATACATTTCACTGCACATCTGCTCTGAGACAATTGGACTTGATGATCTTAGAAGTCTTTTCCAACCCTAATGATTCTATGATTTCTATGTACTATTCACTGTGTTATTGTTATTTACTTTTACTAAAATCTCTGCTGATGGATACCCAAGGAAAGAAGCAGTTAGAGAAACAGTTTTGACTGCTAGGAGCATTTCAGCATCATTTATAAACCAGCAAAGCCCAGCATAAACCAGGTATTTCTACACTGCAGAAACAGAACTGTTACTACAACTCTACAAGCTGAGACCTGTAGAAACAATAGATCAACAGAAATGTGTTTGTTTCTTTTTTCATAACAATGCTTTTGTTGTAATTCTTTGTGATGAAATAGTTGTCTGCAGATTTTCAGGAAAGTTCTGTTATCCAAAAAGGAGATGAGGGGTTAATTCCAAATGGGGTTCATGGAACAATTGAGAATAATGGAAACTATTTTTGAAGTGGTTCTGCTTAGAGGTAGTGATGAGAAGAGAACTACAAGTCCAATGCTAGCTCACCCTATTGAAAATCAGACTGGGAGTGTATGTCTACAAAATTGTCTCCTAGTGTGTTTAATGCATTTTGCTGCTTTCTGCTAAGACAGATAGCATACTAAACAGATCCAAAGCATTCTTCACTGCAACACTGGAGCATTCTTTTTAATGGAGGGTATAATCTCATTACAAGCTCTGGTAATCATCTAGATTACAATCTTAATTACCAAAGTAGGTAAAATAGATAAAACATATTTCATCTATCCCTTCCTCCTCCTTTTTTACTTTTTAAAGGTTCAGCAAATGAAGAGTGGAATTTTTTTTCTCTCATGAGCTTTTAAGCACCAGAAAGGTTTCTTTGTCTTTGTTATCCTCCACACAGATCTGCAAGATTACATTTCAAATTTAAAATTTATTATTATAAAGCCAGATTCCTGTGACAGTCTTCCATTAGGCACTGAGAGCTCTCAGCATCTCACAGGAGGTGTTCAACACCTTGTAGGATTCACTTCTCATTACACTGAGTCCTGGAGGATATCTCTTGGTAGTTCAAAAGGTACAGTCTCCTGAATAGAAATCTCATTAACTCCACCATCCCCCTCAGCCTGTACTAACCTACACCATAGGCTATCTACATTTGCAAAGAGCTGTATAAACACCCCTAAATCAGCCTCACATCACTCTGGGAAAGAGATAATGTCTTCTTGCTAAACTTAGTTCATGTATGAGGAAATGGAAGCAGTGAGACGTGAGATGAGGAAGCCTTAAGAAGGGGGAACAAGGAAATCTTGGTGCCCTGGCAGTTGTCTGCTGCCATAGCCCTGCTGATGCCCTTGAGAAGCTGTGCATTTAAACAAGCATTAACTCACAGCAGCTGAGCTTCCAGCTGAGACCAGATTTGAAGCTGTGCCACATCAGCACTGAAATGAGGTGTTCACCCAGAAACAGGAGCTGCTGAGAAAATATAGGTTCACGAGTCTATCAAACAGCAGGAGGATAAGGGTCTCTCTCCAGCCAAGCACTGCAGTTCTGCACATTTTCTTCAAGACAGTTCCACCCAAGTGGCTCAAATCCCAGAGCAAATAATGTCATTGATGGTGTTTAGCACTAAATTCTGGTTTCCAGATTAGGCTTCTGGGAGACATTTTGTATCTTGGTGATAGAGTGGCCCACTGCTGAGCTACTTCATCACAAGAAAGGCCACCTGAAAAGTTTTCTAAATCGTGCCATCAAACTGCTAAAAACTAAATGGCACTAGCCCAGAACACGATTCTCAAAGGATCTGGAAAGCGCTTAGCTTTTACAGTCATGCAGAGGAAAATAGACCATCTGAAGCATTCCAACTCAAGTGGTGCTCAGCTGAGAGATCTTGCTATGACATTTATTCCAGAGAAAGAGGACACCAGAGTCAGCTACAATGAGTTCTCCACTTCCTTAATTTCCACTGAGAAAATGCCTTAGTGCTGTTTTCCAAACAGAAAGGCCAGCCACAGCCAGTGCAAAGTAACAGATCTGGGCAAAGAGTTTCTTTGTTGAGTCACTTTACCTGGCAACACTGAACTGGAGAATCCTGGCCAGGGAAAGTGAGGTGTAGGGTAACCCTTCTCTCCATTACAAAGAAGTGGGACATGAAAAGTTTGGACTTTTCCACATCACATTTAATGATAAAAGACAAGGGGCTCAGCTCCATTCTCAGTGTAACCCCACCTGTGAACACCACCATCTACTTTTTCTCTGCAACAAGCCCACGCTGAATATAACCTTGTCCCTGATGTGTTACTCCAGAATCTCATACAAAATCTGACCTCTTCATGTTCAAATTTGCAGTCCTTCTGAATTCATGGGTGTACTTCGTGTGATTCATGTTAGTTGAAATGCTGTTGTCAGCATAGCTAAGAGATCAGAACAAACTTGATACACTTAAATGCTACTCACCGAAAGTTAGGTGATAAATGAGATCCATTTACATTTTTTTGGCTTGTTTCTTTTTGCTGCTGCTAAACCCAGGATTTGCACATGTAAATGACAAGCTATTCTGCTGGGAAGGTGTACCTTAAGAATTATGTTTACAAATTTAAAGGAAACAAAAGCTAAAACAGTGAAATGCTTTTTAGAAGCCGGGAACAAGATTTCCCTTTGCAATTCAGATTTCAGCAAAAGTGCTTCTAAAATATATTTATTAAAGGAAGCACATTCCTTTTCATTGGCTCAAACATGAGCATAAAAAAGTATTTTAAAGTCTTAATAATTAATTGCATCTCACAATTATATTTTGCATCACAAGGTCATCACAACTTTGACAATACTCCTGCACAACTTCAAAAGCATATGTGGTGGCTATATTTGAAGGGGAATTTTTATTTTTTTTTCATAGACAATGATTCCATTAAATTTCCAAACTAGCAGTGGCAAGAGTTATAGAACCAGAGATTTGGATTATTCTAATTTTCCTTTTAAGCCACTACATACATAAGCCACTTTCTCTGTGAGATATTGATTGCTCATATTCTCTCATTTAGCTACAGGACGAGGAGGTTTGTGTGTTTTACAAGGCTGGACTTAAAGCAAAATTCTTTTGACAGACTACAGCTAACCCAAATTTCAGAAAATTAATTCCACTTGTAATTATTTTTTTTCACACTATGCTGGTTAGCCTGTCCTTCATGCAGCATGTAAAGGTCACAAGAAGGTACAGGCTTCGTGGAGCTGGAAGCTTTACCAGCACATTGAGAGTGATAGTTCTGTTGCCCTAAAGAGCTTTCAGTCTAATGGCTGAGAAGTCTGTGCAGATCTGCTGTACCATCTACCATTTTTCTTCTTCCAGATTACTGTTTACTATTTTTCATGTGATTTCTTATTCTCAAGGACTTGGCATAGCTGAGTTCCCCAAGGATTGTCTGAGAACATTCCACATGAAAATCTATATCTTACCTGAGTCCTCCAACCAAGACTGGAAAATGTGCCTTGAGATGAAATATTATCATCCACACGTTCCAAATGGTCCATTCCATTCTTAAAAATATATTACTAAAGTTCCCTTTCAGTCTAAGGACAAACTATGCCTATAAGTGACAGTCCCATGAGCAGAGGACAAAATTGCCTCACTCCAGCAAGGATTGCAGAACTCCAGCTGCAGGTTTTCAGGAGACCTCACTTTGCTCCTGTGCCAGGAATTCTGCAGAGAATGTATTCCCCACTTTGGAATCACCTGGAAAGGTCTCAGACATGCCTTGCTCCTTAGTCTGGAGCACTGACATTAGATTTGCCCTCATACTGTGCCCACAGAATACCTTGGATTGCAGTTCTGCATCCAAGATAGATAGTGATGAGGAGTGCACTCCCTCAAGAGCCTGCTCTTGGACTTGTGGATTTCAAGAACATTCAAAGCTGGAACTGGGTTCTATAAGATGACTCACTAAAGTTTACAAGCTTTACGAAAAGGCTGGAGCGAGAACAAATGCTTATAATGGAGTCTGTGCCACCTACACATTTGGAGGAAAAAAAAAAAAAAAAGGACATTACTGCCCTTTTAAATAATTACAAGTCACTGGTCACTTAGCTTATCTGCACTCTCACTGGGAAGGGATTAGGAGCAAGATGGAATACATTTATTGTGTACAACACAAAAAACCTGCTTGTCCACCCTGGTGCATATACATATACAAGCATGCACACGTGAGTAAAGGAGGGCTAACAATTCAGCAAGAGATCTGCTTCATTTTTCATTCTGATGTGTTCCTCCTGAATTCAGATGTAATGCAAACAGGATTGAGTGGGAAGCAGTTTCTAATAAAATGCTCAGATTAGTTTGTCAATCAGAAGCTGCAAATCTCAGTCAGCACTAAAGATCAGTTCCTGCCAAAAGGTTATTTTTTTTTCATACAGTGAATTCCAAAGAGATACAGCAGTTCTAAATAGATCTATTGCTTTCTAAGAATATAGTGCAGTGTGCCTGCTAGGCAACTTGCCTAGAAATTCTTTTCCAATGAAGTACTGGAAGAGACAATTTCATTTGCTCTGCTCACAGTTCCTTGAGTGGCAATACCTCTAGTGCACTGTTTTACCCATATGAAGGCATCGTCTATCTAGAAACCAGTGTCTTAATCTGAAAGAAGCGTCAAACCGAAGGGATGAACTCAACCATAATACACCATAAACCACTGAAGGTGGTCTTGTTAAAGATCAAATTACACCATTATTTGTGATTTAATTCAAACCCCACAGATGTCAGTCAGAGACACTTACACTGCTAGGCTTTAAAGTGACCTGGCCTGCAGTGTGGAAGAGAGGCTATGGACCAGCTTGTGATCTTTTGCAGAGGGAGTCAAGAAGGAGAGCACATACATCTGGATATGTTTGAGTTAACTCCCTAATGTTTTTTTTCCCAAACCACAAGGGCCAAAAGGAGAAATAAATCTTTCCTAGCATGGCACTATACACAGGAACACAACTCAAAGTTGCATGTGAAACATTCTCTGCAAGACCTTCCATGGATTGGCTTGGGACCTTCAAATCCCAGTGTCAGATCTGGACCCCAGTTTTAGAAAACCCCTGAGCCAGGTGGTTCTGTACAACAGGAAGGACAGAGGTTCTTCATCACACATGTGGGGAAGTTAAGTCTTGTAACATCACATCACATCTCTCCATAGCTTTACCAAGCCCCAAGGACTAAGACTACTCGTCAGCCACCTGCTTTGTAGCAGCAGACTAGAAGAAGAGGTTGATGACATCTGAAAGCTGCCAAATTCAAGGCTTAAACTCAGAGGCAACCATTATGACAATTACAGATTTTCAAAGCAAGGTATCCAACAGAAATACCACATACTGGATGCTCCTCGGGGAAGAAATCAGGCTGTCTGTAAAAGCACCAATTGCTCACAGGTAATGTTGTCTGACACATGTACAGTGCTTAGAGGAAAATAAATCACAAGAAAGGGCTACTGTCATTACGTCGTTCCTACCCTTCTGCCAAAACAGCTTCTTACCAGGATTGCAGAGTCATTTTAAGAGACTGAGAAACAAAAAAATAAGTGTGTGTCTAACTTAGGTTCCATCAGCTTTCATATCACCCCTCTCACAAAGTTTTCTCCTTTCCTTTCTCCCCAGTAGGACACACCCAGGACAAGTTTCTAGTTTGTTGAGTGGAAAATCGCAAGAAAGGCGAAAGCACAGATTGCAAAACTAATTCCAAAAGCCCAAAGCATCTGAGAAAAGCTCCCTGGAATGCCTGCTTAGGAATTCCCCTTCCACTCCTGGTTGGCATGGTGCCAGGTAGTGCTGAAAGCTACAGCTGTCTCATCAGCAAGGATAAGGGGCTTCAGATGCCACTCAGATAGACCCTGTCACCCACAGGCAGACAGGTAGAAAGAAGAGTTACATTCACAGTCTCTTAATTTATTCCAGGGAATTGTCCATGTACTTTCTCTCTTTATCCTGATCTACAGCTCATAGTCCTTGCTATGACCTTTTTCTCCAAATAAGGTTTGCATAGTGGTGACGACTAATGTGAGGGAAGAATTCTAATTCTTGTGGTAGCTCATAAGAATAAAGACATACCAGCTGAAAAGTGACAACAACTCATACAGAACATCTAGGCTGGATACTGCCCAGCATATGCATTTGTGATTCCAGTGCTGAAACCATCTTCAGATTGTGCATTCTCCTTAATTGGTGGAACGTCCGGCCAACTCATAGTAATGCAATCTTGGGGAATTATGCAATGCTCTTTTAAGTTCAATACTCAGTGCCAGAAAGTAACGCCCCATAATATGTTAAACATACCACAAGCAACGTAAAAATTCTGCTCTGACTTAAAGGAAGGCTGAGCCCCACAGACTTCTGAGGATCAAAGACACAGCCATCAATTATAAGAATCAGTTTACAATAGCAAGCAAAGAGCCTTACTTATTCTCCACTGCTGGCATCAGTGCTGCTCAGCTGGCAGGAGGCTCATGGCATTGGTGCAGCTCCAGGGGAGCAGACTTGCAGTGAAGACTCTGATTAAAACAGCAGGCTAGGTTTTTAATTTTTAGTGTTGCAAATCATCAGCTACAATGTCATGAGAAGCTGATCTTTTTTATATGTCAGCTTCTAGTGGTAGATCTTGCCTGGTGGAGAACATCAGGACAAAGCATTAGCTTACTCTCCATTCCTCTATCCTTTTTTGGTTTTGAGTTTTTTTGGGGGGTGTTGTTTATTTTTGGGGGTGTGGGGGTTTGTTTAGTTAGTTGGGGTTTTTTAATGCACAGAAAATTCCTCAGAAAAGTTTGCCAAAATTCAAGATGCACAAGCCAGGCAGGATCAGATAGCTGGCTGTTGAGTTCATAAGGAGGTGGTGAGAAAGCAGTGCTACAAAGCAAAGGATGGGTTTGTGGTTAAAGTGCTAGGCTGAGAATACAAACAACTGGATCTAACTCCTCCACTAGTTTTCCTCAGTGACTTCAGGCAAGTCCAGTGGGATAAGCTGACCCATAAAAGTGCATACCCAGGCTTACTCTTCCCATGCCCTGGCCTAAACTCTTCTTATACGTCTCAGCTGGGCTTATTCACTCAGCTGATGTATGGAGACCATTCAGCCACTCAGCCTTTGAACTGAAGCTTCCCCAGGTCTGTGCATGAAGTAAAACTTTCTTGCACCTGTATACACCCAGGTGGTTAATTGTAACCTCCATCTCCACATATTATCAATGTCTCCACAAGACTACCATTTGCCCTTCCTTTCTCTGCTTTGCAGTAAGATGAACAGTTGGGGAGATAGACAATATTTGAGGACATACATATCTCTTTGGGGCCCTAGTATTCAGGTACATGGTGTCCCTAATATGAAATTGTATTTGCTTAAGAAAGTCAGTCAGCAGCAGCCCATCTGGTTACCTTTCCAAAACCAGGGTGGGATTTTTTTATCATTAGCTTCAGCAGTTGAGTCTGGCCTGGAATTTCTCTAGCCATTTTAACTCTATAACCTTTCACAGCAGCTTGTTCCATTGCCTAACTGTTTGAGTAGTTGAAACACATCTCCAACATATGTAGCAGGAATTTTCCTTTCTGCAGCTTAAATAAGTTTCTGCTGCTTCTTTCCTTTCTGATTAATGAGAGTAACTGGTCCCCGTTCCCTTTATCACATCATTTCATGTATTTGCAGACAGTTATTATGTCTTCCTTCAGTCTTCTGTGGAGGCTGAACATGCCTGTCTCTCTCAGCTGCTTCTCATAAGCCTGATTTTCTGAATCTCTTATAGTTTTTATTATACTCCTTTGAGCTTTCTCCACTTTGTCAGTGTCTTTTCTTAGAGAGCAGTGTCCAAAACTGAATTCACTACACCAGCTGAGGCTTTCACTAGTGCCAAATGGAGCAGAAAAGTGACCCTGCTTGTTTTACACATGACATGCTCCTTATTTATACAGTCCAGAATATTTCATTGGAAAGCATCAATGGGATAAATATGAGAACATGCAGGTAGGGGACAGCTAAGATGAAATGTCTACAAGAGTTCAAAAGGTATAAATGTAAAAAAAAAAGAGGATGGTTTAGGTGGGTTTGAGAGGAAGGAGGAGGCTAAGTATAATGGGATGAAATGAAATTGTAGGCTCAATATCAGGAAAAATATCGTAACAGTTCAGACTGTGGAAAACTCTCTCCCTGGGGTAGTGGTGCAGACTCCATAAGTTGAGTCATTAAGAACTAGACTAGACAAAGCAACGCAAACTGTATAGCAAGATGACTTAATATATTATTGGGATAGGGGCTAGATGGGCTGATAAACTTGGCATTTCTAAATTTCTTGTCCTACAGCACTCTCAGATAACAGAACTAATCTTTTCTTATGCTAATATTCACTTTTTGTCCCCACCAACACCTTCATGTGTTCTCCATTTGACCCATATGTGACAGAAAACTTAATTTAGAAAGGCTTTGAGAATTTCTGGAAAAGTTTGGAGGAATTTAACATTTCTTCTGCCTCTGTATCCATGGGCCCCATGTGTAAAGGGGGTTTGCCAGGTTCCAGTCCCAGACAACTAAACGCTAACAGATCTCACATGGTACAAATCGAGAAAGCCAACACATCTATCAGAGAATATTATCCATGCCTAAAACTGACAAAACTCTACCACCACCACCACTAGTACCATGACCTGCCAATGCAAAGGGTCACGTTGGTGGAGCAACACCAATGGCTGGCAGCCAGTGGCAGTAATCAGGACAAATCCCCAGTCTAGACAAAGCTTTAGTTATCATGAGCAAAAGTCTCCAGTCTCTGGGTCTAGTTTTCCTTTCAGTAACACAATTTTAGTACTGGTGGAACTCCACAAAATTCAACAGAATTGCTCCTGACTCACACTCCCATGGGCGTAAGCAGGATCAGATCCCTGCAAAATTTCCCTTGGCTGAGAAGGGCAAAGCTAAGTGATATTTCTTTCACTGTCTGGTGATCAGAGGACAAGAAAAAGTCAAACAAATTCTAAATATGACTTTTACTAGTTTGTCTCTGGAGATCACAAGTATGAGTTCCAGTGGCTTGGGGAAGACCAGAGTTAGAAGATTGTCTGTCCACCAATGGATGCACAGCATCTCTTTTTCTTGGTGTCAGAGGTACTTAACTCTAATCTTGTTAGCTAGACTAGACAGACTCTCAGGCTCAGACATTTCATCAAACTCAGAATAATGTCTCTAATTAATGTAAATTTCAGGTGAAGAAACGCAAGTTGCAATGGAAAAAGAGACTGTTTCACTGTATATTACATCTTAGAAAATAACAGCTATTCACAACTGCTCTACATGGTCAAACAGCTGAAACATTCCAAGCAGAAGTTTAGCACCTACATTCACTTTTTTAAAAAAATTGAATTTTATATTCATTTTTAATATTATTTCATGCAAGTGGCTGATGCCAGAGGAGCTTTCAGACCTGGTCTTTTACAACAGGATCATCCAATTGTGAATATTGAAACTTTTACAAAATAATGGTCCCTGCTCCAGAGAATCTACAGTCTAGGACTGGCAGGATAGCAAAAGGAAACCAGAGACCTATTCTAGACAGTAAGAAGAGGAGCATTATTGCAACATGTGGAAGGCTTTTCCACCATCAAATGTTTCATAGCTGCCAGAGCAAAGGAGAGACTCAGGGTGTCAAAAAAGCATGACCTTGAAGAGTTCTGAAAAGCCAGCCTGAGGTCAAATGACAAATTAACACTCAGAGAAGAGAGGTCTGGTGTGTTTAGCTGTGTTAGTTCATAAGTGCTGGAACCACTGGCTTACAATGCCAAGAGGTGGCTATTATATTAGTGAGATTATAGTAATTTAGTTGGTGCTGTTGCATGACAGGCTAAGATGCCTAAATTCAGCAAAACTCTCTTTTCTAGCAGCAAACTGCCTTCTTGTTATAGCTGACCCACTCAGTAGCATGAGTCCTGAATGCATTCACTGCATCTACTGCCAGCAGACATCACTGGCAGTGCTCTCTAGGAAGGAGAGGCGTGTCTTTCCTCTCTTCTCATACTACTGGGCATCATTACTGGCAGGGCACAAAGACCTGTCAATGAGAAGAAAACCAGGAAGAGAGAAATTTACGTTACTGCAAGTACCAAATGAACATTCCACAATCGTTTGCTGAGCCACCACCAAAGAATGTCAGCACCGAACTGCGAGGGTCATATGGAGGAAACACTGACATTGAGAAGTGATTTGTACCTTCTACATGAGAAATGAATCCCAAGGTTCACAAAACACTCCAGCCAGAGGACCCATTTTCTCTGAAATTTCTCTTGCACAAGTGGCTATTCATTTGCACTGGCATGGACTTGAAACATTCAGACTCTTCCAGCTCAGTAGTCAGGAGAAATATAGAAGATCTAAAAAGAAGAAGTAAAAATTTTAGGGATTGTTTTGTTTTTCTGTCTGTGTCCTATACAATATGTCATTCTGCCAGTCTCTGAAAGTCAAAACTATCTTAAACACTCTGGGCTGTCTTAAAGGGTCAGGATAAAAGTGCAGCATTTTATTCCTTAGTAGAAGTACTCATAACAACACTTTTCAAAGTATGAAGCATCTCATTTGTCATTACTCTTTGTACTATATAAGAAGGTTTTTCCTTTTTGCTACCTCTTCTCTTTCTAAAGAATGAAACATTCCTCAGAAGCCTGAATTACCCAAGTGTAGCAATAACGTAATAGCACATGCATTGTTTATTTAGGGGCTTGCACAGGTTCACATACATACAATAAAAGAACTAACTTCAGACTTTGGCCTTTTGTACTCACTGTTTGTAGCTTATCATAGAGTCGGGAAGTGTTTTGAACTTGAACAGCTCCTGACTTTTAAATTAAACACAAACAATTCAGCATTGCCTCCACTTGCAAAAGTTTGAACTTGATGTACCAGGCCTTTATTTTTAGTCTAAAAGCCTCCGGTCTCACTCTTAGCTAAACAACCTTCTTGGAGACGCTCTCTAGACAACTGGGAAGTCCTATATCTTATAATAACCTTTTACACTAATGGCTATGCAAAACACAGTACAGATGTAGCAAAAAGTGAGACACTGCTTCTCTTAACTGCATAGTCCACAAAACACTAAGAATCTTTCCTATCTGTGAACAAAAGCACTTAATCCTGTAACTTGTACAGTAAATACTCATGACCTAAAAAAAAAAGAAAAGGTCATGAGTTGCAGTCTTTTCCATGACTCAAGGAGAGGACAAGTGGCTATTCCCTGACCTCAACACTCAAAACACAAAGAAAATGTACAGAGTATTTAATAATTCAACCATTCATTATTCAAAGTGTGCAGCAAATTATCACTTGATGGGTTTTTGCTTCTAGCAAAGATTTCATCTGTGCACTCATGGCCAACATGCTACCAACATCATCCTTCAGGTTCCTCTGTCTAGATGGCCTTTGGCTCAAGGAGGAGTTTTGCATTCATCAAGGCATTGGAAAATCCTTGTCTTTTCTTGATGTGGAAGTCAAGAAACAAATTTTGTCAGCTCCAGGGATCTGAATCACTCCCTTATTCCATTTGAAGCCATAATAAGCAAAACTGTTTAACACACACTGACAAGTTCTTATTATGTCTGCCTAAAAGGTTTCAACTGAAATTCAATAACAAAAGTCTTCGTGCATTTGAACTCTATTGCCATTGATACTAGCTGATCGACTGAAAACAAATGGGATACATCAAGCATACTACTAGGTAGAGAAAACAGCAATGCATATTAATGTTGAGCTTGGGGTTTAGCTTTATTTAAAATAAATAAACAAACAAACAGTTTTGTTGCATTCAAGCCAAATAATGCATTTTGCAGTGTAACTAGGTGCTGCAAACTTTGTCAGAGCTCCTGTACTGAACCTCCCTGAGAATTTTATTCATAAGGTTTCAAAGTGATTTAGTCAAGATTTTATTCAAACTTATTAATTAACTTAATAAACTGCTTATTAATAAATGAGGACCAAAAATCTTGCCTGAAGTGGTGGCAGAGTCAGTGGTTCTGCCTTGTACTGCTGGAAGTGCTACCTGCCTCTCAAACTCTCAGCCCCTCATGGGGCTTGGGGCTGCTGTAGCACCCCTACTTGCTGCCTTCATCTTCATACTGGGAATGGCAGGCTAGGAGATGGCCCACATGATTTTCTGATATCCATTTGTTGGCTTACATTGACTTTCTATGTTCACCTACTGAGGTCAGGGACTTCTGGGTTTAGACTTTCAAGTCTTTCACCCCTACAACTATTGCTGGAAACTTATTTCCTATATTTAGGAAATTACTTTTCACACAATGATTGACTATAGCCATTTAAAATTTCCAAAGATTATTTACAGTGTACACTCTTAGGCCTTTAGCTTGCTTGCCAAGTAAGGAACACCAGTGAGAAGAAAATAATTGGGTGTTGTACACAAAACATGTTCCTTATGCCATATCTTGAACACCCTGAAGTCAAGCATATTAGCCCCAGTTTCAAAGAGCACTGAGGTCTTCTGTCCTTAAAATGAGTGACCTGTGGTATAAAGCTTGTAGAGCATACACCTCCTGATCAGTATAGAGCTCTCCTGAAGGCCAGGTGGAAATTAGCCAAGAACCAAAGGATGCAGATAATGAATAAACAGCTCATTATCATTTAGTACTTGTTTATTCAATTACATAATGTCATATGCAACTTGCAAAGCATCAGAAATGAAGGTAATTCTACTCCTCCATAAGATATCCAGAAGGAAAATTGTACTAGTAGGATGATTATGCTTATGCCTCTATGGTGCTTATGCTTCTATGGATTTACCTCCTGGTGTAAATCTTTATTCAGAAAGATTTCTCAACAGATTCCTGAGGGCTGTGGCCTGAAGAAAGGGTTCTGCTCTGGCAGACGCAGAGATTTAATGTGTGGAAAAACAGCATGGCTGGCTGTAAATCCTGGACTCAGGGCTCACACTGGTTCTCAGTGTGACCTACCTCATCCTCTGTCCAACAGTCAGCATTGAGTTAGCCTTTCTTACTCGTTCTTCCCTTTGCCTCCTTTTCACTTGGACATCTCATCTAACAGTCCTTATTCCCCATATCCACGTACACAGATGTCTTCCCTTCCCTGTGCCTGCTCCATTAAGCAAATTCATTAGCAATTTCACAGTTGATCCTGGAATGTAAAACACCAGCTTTAAACACAAGCCTGACAACAGTGAAATGGTGAGTTTGGGCCCCTTCAAACCCTGTGATATCTCCTCTGTTGCTGCAGCTGGTGCAGAAAGGCAAAGGAAAAAGCAAAGTTCATTATCCCACTAAACCGATGAAAGTTGCAGTCCTCTGCCAATCTCATAATTTGTGCATTACTGTCTCTGGATGCTTCACCTTCAGGTCATTCAAACCTCCTTTACTCCATGCCACATTCATGTATAAATTCACCGACTTCTCATTCACGCAGTACGCTCTTCCATACAACACATAATGTCCCATGGCAATCTATTCTGCTGCAGCACTCAGCTGGGACTCTTCCAAGCTGGTCTCTGGACTGCTCCCTTTTTAACTTAACCTTATGGTGGGGAAAGAAATCCAGTGGAAAGTCTGCTTGGGGTCTCTGCGTTCTCCATTTGTCAAGTCTTTTTCATTTTTGGTTCTTTGAAGAGCTCCTGAGGCAATTATACAGGTCTCTCACTCTTTTTCCAATCTGTATTCTGCATCAGAGGAATTTGCCTTTAAAATAGGCTTAATAACTGCCAGCTTTCCTGCATTCCTTTATCCATGAGATTATTTTCCTCAGAGACCTTACTTACCAGTTCCCCAACTTTGCCGAAGTCTACTTTTTTGGAGCCATTATCCATATTCTGCTGGTCTAGCTTTTTCCCTTGGAATAATGAACTTTATCATTTCATGCTTGCTTTCATCCAAATTGCCACCCAACCTTTAGAATCTTGGGCTGTTCTTCTCTGTTAGTCAGAAACAGGTTTAAAGTAGCTGCTACCCTGCCCATTTCTTCCCACTTGCTGAAACAGCATCATCTTCTTCACATCCAGGAACATAACAGCTCATCTGTATCTAGCTGTGCTAGATATCTTTGCTGGAGGTATCAAAGCAATTATCATGTTTTGCTACTAAAAAGCTGTCCTATTGATGTGTCTCTCTGTTGCTCAGAAAAAAAGCTATCTACTACCTGTCCCAATGAGTTGAAAAATATCAGGTTCAAAGCCCATGATAATTGCCCCTGTTTTTCTTCCTTTACCAGAAAAGTTCAGCTAGTCTCTCTCCTGCTCCTTTCCAAATGCAAGCACTTGATACCCAGTGCCTCCCTTCTCCTCCTTTGTACATCCTGGACAAATTACATTCTTTCATATCTTCCATACCATTCCTGAAGTCCCATGGTAGCCCCACCAGACTGCCATTAAGGTTTACAGATCTGCTGCTATGTGTTCTTGCTTTTATTATTTTATTTTAGTGTTAAAATGGCTAAAAGTTTAATAGACCCAAACGATGTAAAATATATTTGGTAAGACACAAAGGGATGTAGGAAGGGCTTCCTCTCCAAAAAGTCCTATCTGAGATAGATGGAAGATACGCATGGAGAGACAGAGGAAAAAAAAAAAAAAAGGCCTTAGGTTGGGCATGCAAGTTGCTGAAAAGCTGGAAATCCTATATTGCAGCAGATAGACTAAGCTACTATATAATTTCTTGGACAGATCTCTACAAACAGTCTTCATTCATCTTGGGTTAAACACCAACTGATTTAACAGCAGCATGACTGTGAAATCCCCTTGTATACTAGAAGGAAAGAGTGGGCTAAAGGGCAGTAGCTTCTCATTGACCATATGAGGAAAACTTAATTTTTTCATAACACATTTTTTCCCTGGAAAGGGAACAGTGAAAGCCAACAGATGCTTTCTTCATGAAAACTCTATTTCCTTAGTGTTTCTCTTCAGAAATCAAGCGTGCAATTCCTTCTGGCTAAGCAGATATTTCATGTGCAGTATAAATCCACTGCACCTCCTGGAAGAGGGTTTGGAAGCCTTAACAGCGGGGAAACTATCTACAGCAATTCCCACTGGATTAAATTCACTCCTGTTCTCCTCTCCAATAGACTAAGGTGATCCACACAGCCTGTATCTTCTGCAGGTTTTCTAGGTGCAATTGCTTTCATAGATGTTTATAGATGCTTACTTTTCCTGTGAGCATTTTTGCGCCTGTGTCTTTAGGTGTATTTAATCTTCCTTTCCTGTACTCCACCCCAGAAATGGCTGCATTGAGCGGGGTGCTGATTGTAGTTATGTGTGAAGTACTTGATCTCTTAGGATAAAAGGTGCAATTTGAATGCAAAACACTGTGAAAGCTTTCCACTTCTAATGGTTTTGCTTTCCCACGGCTGGAAAATATCTAGGATGTTCATTTCCATTTTGCTTTTGTTTCCACTTCTGTGGCGCATACCAAACTGAGGAATGTATGTCATCCGAGTGAAGGGAAGGGCTATCCAAGGCTCAATCCAGAATCCAATTTGCCAAATAACTCCTGGTCTGAAAAAATGGTGTTGACCAAATTCCCAGTTCTGAATATATCTAGCCTTTGAGGGCAGCACAACTGGCATCCAAACTTTGTAGTGTGTAGGGATAGGAACAATATCAGCAAGTTAACTAGTCCAGTCTCTTACCCTAAGACAAAAAATAACCCTCTCTTTCTGACTAGTGTTCCCATCTTTTCTTACCCATCAAGTAGTCTTTATCTGGAATCTTAGATCCTAAGTAGATGATAACAAAGATAGTCAAGTCCATATTCACAACACTTTGCCTTTTGCAAATACCTCCTGAGTTTGCTACAGACATTTTGTGCTTTGGGATGACTTGACAAATGCCCACCATATCCAGACAAATCATTCATAGTGCAGTGAGACCCACTGCAGCCCTCAAGGAGACTTATGCATCGCAGGAGACACCACTGGCATTTGGAAAGGAGCAACTGCTTTTCAGATACTCGGCAAATGAAACCACCTGTGTGGAACAGGTCTGGTACGGCAGGAGGACTGATATAATCTCACCGTGCAGCCCCCAATCATTTTGATCTGCCAGCAGAGGCAGGCACACCAGCTTACTGTGGAGCACGGCCACACTCGCCTCGACTCCCCCTTCCCAGCATCTCCATTGGCAGCCAGGTTTTGGATTCTCTCTCGGACTGCTTGGCGTGTAATGATCTTTAATCAGAACCAGCCAAAGCCACTTTCAGATTATTTCATTTGCCTGCCTGTAGTTCCGCAGTAAAATACATATGTTATCATCATCATTTTCTCATTTTGTTCCATTGCAAGAGTCTTGGATAGGGCCGGGTGCTCTGGGCTTTGATGTGTGTTTTTTTAAACTGCATGAGAACTATATTTAGTTTCAGTTCACTTGCAGTGTCAGGCTTCCCTGTCGTGGCCCTCTCCCTTTACCTTGGCAGTGTTACAAGATACAATTATGGCTTAAAAATCTGGCTGCAGAGAAGCAAAACTGCTGGCCTTTTATTCATTACTAAACAAGGACCTTCTGTTGTCCACAACACGTGTCTGACATGAAACCTTTTAGGGGGCCCTTGAAGAGGCACTTTTGCTGTTGTCCTGTCTTCATGATCCCTTGAAGTCCTCAAAGTCTTAAAGACTTTCCTGCTATAAAAGACCGGGAAGCCTTTGGTTTAAAGGCAGTGCTGAGTCCCCCTTCACTGATCTCTTCTTTCACTTCCAGTTTGACCTGTCAGACAGAAATCCTAGTTTACTTAAAAAAAAAAAAAAAAAAGGATGGAAGTGGGAATACTTGCTTGAAGCATAACCTATTACAGACTCATCCACTTACCCCATCTGCTGAGTTGTAGTACTCTGTTTTAAAGCCAACATAATAACCATTATTTCTAAGGAAATACAAAGGGATTTGATTTGTTTTGTTTTGTTTTCCAGTGCCATTTACAGTAGCTTTCATGCTACCTTGGTTAACAGTCAACTTCTGGCTAACACATATCAGATTCATCTGCAAAGCAAAACATTTTCTTTTCTGATAGTGGATGTGAAGAATATGTTTGGTTTAAAGTGACTGTCTTATTAATATGTTTAATTTAATTATACACCCCATCAAGAAATATTGTCCCATTATTAATATATACTAAGTCAATACCCAAAAAAGGCTTCTAGAGGAAATAATACAGTGAAAAGCCAACTCTGCACTTTGCATCTCTTTTTTTAAGCAATGCTTTATGTTTCCTTGAGCATAAAGGAGATATAGTCAGCCCTCGATTTTAAGAGATTGACTTTCCAGAGTAAAAGAAAAAGAAGGGAATTTGTGCTGCACACCAAGATCTTCGTTTAAGGCCAAGAGCAAGTCAAGTTGCTAATGCCATCTTCCTCAAGGTGGCCATCGCCATGTCACCTCCACTGAGCAGAGGATAGAGCAGCACTCCCGGGTCACTGCACCATCTGAGTATATGGAGACACTGGTGCTATCACTGGGGCTATTCCCCCAGCTGACCCAGATTTGGCTGATGTGTAGAAATTGCCAGACCTTAATATGAATGCTCAAATTGGTTGATGAGAATTTTATGCTGATTTAGCTTAATTTGGGAAGAAACTCAATTAAGCTGAATCAATATTAGCTACTAAAGGGATTTCACTGATTTAACTAAATTAATTTAGAAACTAATTTAGTTAAATTGGAACAATTTATGTATGTAGACAAACCTCCATTTAGCACATACTCTCTCACTGACTTCATTTGAAAGAATAAAACCCCTTGCAGATCAAGCTTCCTTCGACACTTGCATAAGGCACCACATCTCAAAGACAGTTGGAGTGCACAGATGTGTGTGCATGTACAGACAGAGATGTGCACACATGCGCATGCTACTTCCTACAGACCCTTCCTTCAGTCAAATTTTCTCAAATTTTGCCAGCAAAGGTGAACAACTCCAAGTCCTTGACATTTTAAAGAAATTTATTTGTTTACATTCATGTTTGGTTTTACTTTTGTAAAAATGCCTCACATGTGAGGCATCTTCAGAGGGTCCGTTTTCGCTTCTATTTCCATCTTTTCTCCTGTAGCACAGCTGAAGCAATGTGCAGACCTTATTGGCCCTGTGGACACCACTCTCCCAGCTGCTCTTCTCTCTGATGGAGGATGTTCCAGCATGCACAGGACAGATCTGGGGCCTCAGCACACTCATCTCCTTTGAACAAGAGCCACAGCACGTCAGACAAGGAATAGAAAAAGGAAAATATGTTTAGATCAGTGCTTGCCATGCTGGCTGGCACTGCTGCTTGTCCATTTGAGGTGGGTTCAGGACCTACTCACCACCTCCTCCCAGGCTTTGGTCAAAGGTGGAGTTGGACACAACATTATGCTTCCCCCCTCATCAGATGGGGCTCATGGGGAAAAGGAGTAGAGCAGACCTCCTTCTGTCACCCCTAGTAGCATTTCAGGCAGGTAACAGGGCAGATCTGAAGTCTGACAAGTTCAGCAAGAGCATTTTCCATTGGCATGAAAACACATGAAGCCCAAATCTCTTCCGGCACTGACCATTCATGCAAAAGCAGTAGAACTCAAGTCCCCTTCAAATGGATGAGTTTGTTCCTTGCTGCCATGCTAATGCCAAATACACAGGGCATTATGGAGCCCAACTGCCTAAAATTTAAAGCTTCAGCTATTCCATAAGGCTAAAAATTACTCTGGCAACATAGTGACCAGTGCCTCATCCCTTCCTCCTCAAAAAAACCCCCAAGCTTACCTTAACACTGGCTACAAAATCTCTCCCTAAGATATCATAAAAGAAGTTCTAATAAAACATGTTTAAATATAAATCCCATCTTTTCTTTGTTTCCTGTTTTATTGCACTAGGATACTGAAATGTAACACTGGAAATATGGCCCTGTCTCTCTTTTAATTTTGCTGAAGCAGAAGCCTGGGTGAGCATCCCTCCACCATCCGTGGTTGGCTCCCATGTCACACCTGAGCTTTGATACAGCTGGGTGCTGATAAAACTGCAGTTAGCAGGAGCAATATCCCTGTCCTTTTCTCTGTGATTTCAGCCTCCCAAGGATTAAAGTGGTTTCTCCAAAGGAACCTCAGTACATATCGCAACACCAAAGCTCAGAAAGGACAGAAACTTCCTTTGTTGTGCAAAGTTATGACAGGAAATAACGCTGGGTTGGACTGATAAGCTTTTCGCATTCACCTGCTGCTTATCAAATGTTTGGGAAAGGTGTGTAGCAGGACATTCACAGTCAGCTATTCACCGCCAAAGCTTTATAGCAGCTTTGTAGATGGAAGACTTCTGGGTGCAAATAACTTTATATCTCTTTCACAAAGAAAGTTCGAAAACCATATTGATAATGCCTCACTGAAATGACTGCCTGACTGGCATTAGTATTAAAACTACTTCCATTCCGGACAAATCAAGCCTATGATGAAACAAACACCACTTCATTTTTAATACCACTGCAGTTCTGTGTTGAAATATTCTTGCAAATTGCCAGACACCAGAACTTGTGATCAGATCCTGTTGGATCACAGAGGTTTCTAAGCTGCCCATCAGTATTTACATAGTGTGAGCATCTGTTGTATTTCACATGGGATTAAGTATAATCAAAATTCATGTTGCTCTTTGCAAGCTAGCATCAGAGGAAGGCATGCATATTTCAGCTAATTAATTAACAGGAGGATGGATGTGTTAACGTGAGCCTCTTGAGACTCAGGTTAATAACCCACTAAGGGTCATATTTGCAAGCAGCAAAGCTTCTGTGGCCATACAGTGAACCATAAATTATGGGTGAGGCCATTTTCTTTTCCAGTCCTGACTATCTAGAAACAGGGGAATGTTATGGCTCTGCTTTCACAGGAGGGCAAGGATTGCCTTTTTACCTTGTTTTACTCCTAACTCTTTCTGCATAACTCTTTAAAACCCTCTAAATGGCACTGATCATAACATAAGGAAACACAAGGGTCTCTTTTTCACCCACCCAGAGGAGGCATGGAGTCTGTGTAGCCTTCATTATCTAATGCTTCTCTGCTGTTTTTCACAGGTATTACAGGTATCACAGGGTGTCAGGGGTTGGAAGGGACCTTGGAGATCTTTGAGTCCAACCGCCCTGCCAGAGCAGGATCAGACAATCCAGCACAGGTCACAAAGAACACAGCCAGGCAGGTTTTGAAAATCGCCAGAGAAGGAGACTCCACAACCTCTCCATTTTTAAGTAAGGGACTGAAATTAATTTGCAAGCATCACACCAGTGATGCCCATGTCATTGCAAAGAAACAGTAAAATGATATGCCATGGAGCAACATTTGTTTGTGGAGGCCTTCTGCCAGCTGAAGACCATCCTGCTGGAGGTCACCTTCCCACCTCTGCTGCAGTGATCATCTTAACCTACAGTGATCATCTTAATCTACAGAGACAGCCTGGCCTTTTCCTTGATGAAGGGCTCTTCCAACATCTCATACAAGCTAAGCTGTGGAAGTGGGAACAACCTGAGCTGGTGGCACCTACCTCCCTAGACCCACTTCACAGATGGGCACACTGAACCTAAGGCCAAAAATTAGGTTCAGCTACAAAAATCAGTGAGAAGCTGAGAGCCCCTGCACCACCTCTCCACACTGCTTTTTCTGTAGGGAGTTTTCACAGAACTTCAAGCCTTCATAAAGCCCCTGTTAGTCAAGATTTTGGGTGTCTCTGGAAAGAACCTAGTGAAAGCCAAGCATGAGATCAGAGCAGACTCCCCTCTGCTTTCCTACACACAGTCCCCAGTGCGAATCCATTAAAAAAGCCAAGTCTTTCCACAAAAAGCAAGGAGCTTACACATCCTTTTTAACATATTTTAATTACAGAAGTGACATAAAATAAATCTTGACAGGGCTATGTGTATCTGGCAGAGGTGGGGAGCTGTCTCCTTTCCTGCTGTGCTCAGGGGCCGTCTGCTGGAGGCTGTGTGCGCAGGTTCCCTGCAGAGCCACAGATCCCCACACAAGTGCTGAGGGCAAGGAGAGGCCAGAGCAGCTGGGAGAGAGGCATCGGGACCCTTTTAGGAAATCCGACTCAGCATCACTCTGCTAGGGAAGAAAATGGAGAAAGCACAACATTTTGAATGGGAACTGTTTTGCTGATGGGCTCTCTCCACCATTCCCTCCCAAAACAGCATAGTCGTCACAGAGCTGAGCCATGAGATTGAGCCATGTCCCTCTGTGGGCTGTAGAGTTTGGGGTTACAGCTGCATTAGCAGCTTTGTCCTGCAGTGGGGTTGGCAGGCCCAAGCATGTTCCCCACCAGGCTGGCTCATAGGCAATGATTGCAGGCAGGGATCAGAGAAACCCCAGCTCCTTTGTAACAGGGATGAAGGGATCCTGAAGAGACAGACAGCTCCATATCAGCTGAAATGTGAAACAGAACTGCTTTATCACCACATCCCACTGCGGAGGTCCTCTAGGCTCACACACTCCCTGGTTTTGTGGGAGATGGGGTATTTAAGATGTCAAGTTTCTCAGGTGTTTTGCTTCTCCAACCCAGGTGTGTCCAACAGAAGGCCCTTATTTGGAAAAGTTGCAAATCCATGGTGTAACCTCTGCAATGACAACATAAGGGAAGGGAACAGCCTCTAATAAAACTCTAATCTCCAACATATAATCTGAGGTGTTCATTTCAATTAGGGATGAGATCCATTACTCCTCATGTTTTATATCTACTGTTGCTCTCAACTCCTACAAGGTGTGCAACTACATGAGATGACTGAAAATAGTCTGATGGAAAGAGTGGGTGAAATTGCACAACACATTCATCAATGAAGTATCGAGGATCAGGGTTTATTTGAATAGGCCATTGGCTACAACCAAGAGGCTTATGGATCTTGCCCTGAGGAACAGAGCAAGTTAAAACACCACTGAACAAATCTTCCCCACAGCATTTAATTTCTTTTTAGTTCTGTCTGGAGTTGGTGAGTTAATGGCTTAATCACTTGTAACAAAATGGTCCAGTTTAAGCACCAGGTAGAGTGGGAAATCATATTGTTTATCACTGCTGAGCTGGAATTTATCTGTATAAATAGGAGCAGGCTGGGCTACAATGATATGTCGGAGTTGGAAATCAAGGGAAATCAGAGCTTCGTCCTTTCATTTACTTACACTTATGAGCTAGAACAGCAAAAGTATCTATCTGTCCCTCAGTGGCACATGGTGCACATCTGCCCTAAGAGATCTGTTGCACAGGTGACAGACCAGCTCTTCACTCTCCTACAGGAGCCTGGGGAGGCTGAAGATGCAGAACATAGGTAGGCAAACAAGCCCAAATACTGCAATTAAATCCCATGGTTACTGTTCTTTCCTTTCATGCTCATCACCACTTGCAGGGCAGTTCATATTTGCAATTCAGTGGATCAGCTACCTGTCAAGCCACTTGAACCTGGCTTGGGAATAAGATCCAGGCAGAGTTCAGAAATAACTACATTTCCTCATTGTCCTACAATCCTACTAGACCCTCAAAGAAACAGGTACTGTTGAAGTATCCCTCCAACCAAGCATGCTCAAGACCTTTCACCAAACGTCCTTCATGTGCTTCAAAATCCAGATAGTGTTCCCAGCTGCATTCTGCAGAAGATGCAAACTCCTGACTAGTTTCTCAAGAGGCTGCGTTTAGAGACATTTCTCATTGATCATTTCTAATAAGGAGCTGGCCACTCACCGACCTTAGTGAGAGGGACACCAACTCATCATTAGTATCTTCCCATGTACTGAAGTGACCAACCCTCCAGATCTAGCAAGTACAACTATACAAGAGTTGCTCCCTACAGCTCCTGCAGTTGCTGTTCCAACCTTTACTGGGAAAAGCACAGTCTAGACAACATGGCCCAGCACCCTGTCCAGATGAGTCTTAACAGTGCCCAGTGTTGGAGACTCCACCACTTCCCCAGGGAGATTATTCTGATGGCTGATTGTTCTCATTGTGAAAAATTTTCCTCTTGTGTCCAGTCAGAATCTCCCCAAGATTAACCTGTACTCATTACCCCTTGTCTTTTCCATATGATTCCTTGTAAAACAGGAGTCTCCATCTTCTTTGTAGCCACCCCTTAAGTACTGAAACATGATGATAAAATCTCCCCTTCTTTTCTCAAGGCTGAACAAACACAATTCTCTCAGCTTTTCCTCATACAGCAGCTTCCCAGCCCTTTGAACATCTCTGCGGCCCTTTGCTGGATCTTCTCCAGCGTGTTCAAATATTTTGGTCTTGTGATGGTTGTACTCCTTTCTCTCTTTCTTTGCCCCATCTGCATAGTCCAGTTCCAGTGCTCACCTAACACTTCTGGAGAGCTGATTCAACTCATTCACTCAGCAAAACATACACGCATGGATGTAACAAGCACCTGAGCCTAGTACAAGAGAAACAACAGGACTGTCTGGCCATGTGAGTGGCAAAGGCGGGGCTGTCTTCAGCTGGTGACAGTAAATTGGTATAATCTACCTCACCAACCCACTGGTGTAGCCCAGTCTTAACTTACCTGTTCCAAAAACATCCAGTTGAGAAAACCAATCAATCAATCAATCAATCAATAAATAGATAAATAAATAAGTGTCATTTACATTATTATGTTTAAACCAGCATCATTTGGGAGGGAGGGAAGTTCAGGGTAGGAAGGGACTACATAAGCACTTATCACAGGAGGTACAGGTATGAGAGTTCCCAGAGCAGTGAGGGATGATCATGAGAAGTAGATGAGGACAATAGCCTCTTACCCTGGCTCAGTTCTATCTGGAATAACATGTCTGATCACAGCCCTACGTGATCAGATGAAGAGCTACCCCATGTATCTGTCATCATGCCCAGCCATTCTCTGCTGCAGCACACCTCTGAGTACCCATTCTAACCATGCTGCATCTGTTGCTTTGAAGACTTGAATTCATAATTGCAGGCTCAGCATTCACCCTTTGAAAGCTGTCCAGTTGTATGTAATTTCAAGCAGTGCTCTGACTTAACAGTCATGAGCAAGGTGCCAGCTAAAGCTATGCAGTGAAGCTATTATTAGAACTAGAGAACAAGAGGCATTACAAGGAAGATACCTTGGCTGCCTGGATGGAGGACCATAGACACATGCATGCTTAAACACATGCTGCAAATACTTGTATTTAGTACTAACAGTACAGCTTCACTGAACTGCTGCTGAAGTGGCAGAGGCTTTGTGAGCGTGTCAGACTTTTGCAAGCCTGCTACATTTGCAGGTTTGCAAAGAAAATATTCTCTTCTTTCCACTGTTTTCCGACTTGTTACCATGATGTGGAAGAATTTCAGATATCCACCACCAACTGAATAAAGGAGGGTACAGAAGACAGTTCCCACCTCATTTGCCTATCATTTAATTAGCACACAGGAGACTGGTGTTGTCAATAAAGGCTTCTCATCATTTTTTTTCCCTTTGATTGGTCTCTCAAAATCAGGCCTTGAAGACAGATTTCTTACCCTGGAAGGGTAAGAAGGTGCTCATTTAGAAAGCACAGTCACTGATACCCTTCATCACAGATCAGCCATTTGCATGGGATTGGGAAACACAAGGGTAATCTCTGTCCTACTTGAATTTCCAGCCACATGGATGTTAAAGACAGTCAAAAAAAAGCAACCTTCCACTATTACATAGTTGTCTGCAAAAAGCAATCAGCAACCTCATGGTGATTACAGCTTTAATGGTACAAGGTACCAAAGATCCTAAGTGGTTTTAGAAAGAATGAAGTTTGTGATTCAGTGGCTCTAGTGAAACTCCAGGCACATAATTTCCATCTGCCCCACCACTATCTTAGTGCCATCAGCTTGATAAGAGACTCAGAGTTGAAGTGCTGCAGAGTAACATGTGAAAGCATCTTTCTTCCAACCTGGAAACAAAATATTTTTGTGACTAACGCCTGGGTTTCATCTATAAATGTGTATATATATACACACATATACATATATGCTGCCACCCTTTAACTGGGGGCATTTAGGTCCTGCTGCCTGAATGGGCCCCTGATGTTGGTAATGAAATTCCATGCAAGTATGAAAGACTCCCCACACAGATTGGACTCCTTGACAAGGGCCTAAACTCTGTGCAGATACAAGACTCACCATTTGTAAAGAACCCCAAGCTGTCTGAAAGGGCAATGCATCATACTAGTTACTCAGTCCAATTCTAGTTTTTTTCTCTCCAGCATTGTACCACTGTCACTGGAGTTAAATCACTGTAAATAAGGTCAGAATGTGCTTGTGGTTTTTTTACATAGTTGAAGCTGATCAACAGGTTTGGGTGTCCATAGCTGACCTAATGGTAATGCTTATGCTTCTAAAATATGCAAGAGGTACCCAATTACACGTGTGTATGCATGCCATGAAATTCAAGCTTAGTTACTGTCAAGGTAACATCTACAGGTTTTGTGCCCCAGAGTCCTCTTAAGCTATGTAAGACACAACCAAGAATCGGTTCCCACACTGAACAGCTAATGTAATATAAGTTCTAAGTGAATTGAGAACAGATTCATCAGATACAGAAAGTGCCAAGAGACATTTAAACAAATAGTGGTCTGAGGGACAGGAGACCTGGCTTGCCAGCTGCTTAATGTTAACATGATGCACAAACCCCCAAAATTAATGTCTTTAGAGGGCTAACTGTCCCACCCTAAACAAGGTGTGTACATCCAAATTCAGTAAGTCAAACAACATAGGAGAAATGTTGCTTAATGGCAGGTGCCACCTGCTAAGTCAGAGAAAATCCAGGTGGGCATGGCCAGAGCTCCAAGAACTACAGCTGCACAAACAGTTGGTGAGGTGGAGCCTGTGAGATCTCTGCAAATCACAGGAAGATTATGCAACCCTACTGAAAATGTTTTGAAAACAGTGTTCATTCTTTTTTCTGTTCACTCAGCAGGGATTACAGGCGTAGTAACTTCATCTATCATTTTCACAAGGAGATAAGGGCAAGGAAGGTGTAGGGCAGATAAAGCATCTCTCCTTTCCTTGCCCTCTCACTTCCTCCAATGTAACTTAAAAGCTGCACAACACAGCTCACGTGAGCATCTCTTATCTAGTTAAAACAAGGTATGAAAATGTGTAATTACTTTATTGCTTCCTGCAGCTGTACCACCTGAAGCTCTGATCCATCTCATCAAATATCGTAAATGGTTGTAAAGATGGACAGATGTGGCCTTGCCTTGCAGAAAGAGACCTCTAGAGAACGTGCTGCCAGCATGGGGGTCTCTGTAGTCAGATGCATTTTGATGCCACCTTTCAGAGACCATAAGATCCAACATACCATGAGGACACCATCCTGTTAAAAAAACATTTTGGCAAGTTTAGCCTGTATCTCAGAGACCAATGTATGGAATGAGTTCGCCTCACATTTATTCAAGGAACTTTTTGCAGAAACACATCTCAGGCCTCTGACTAGCTTCACCTGGCCCAATAAATATTTCATTGTTTGCACTGCATAGAGAATATAGGGAGGCCTGAAATGTACATTAGGGCCTTAATTTTGCCTAATTTTCAATCACCCAGTGAAGCAATTCCTAAATTCACTGTATAGTCAAAGAAAAGAAAGGCTCTAGAGGGAGAAGCTGCAAATCAAATTTTCACATCTGGCTCTGTGCCCTGATGTAATTTGAATAAACTAACATCTTCCCCAGTCTCTTAGAGGGGAGAGTGCAATGCTTTGGAGAAAGTAACTCTGTACATCTCAAATTTCTGAGTGTCAATTCTATAAAAGACTACTGAAACCCATGATGTTGTTACATGAAATACAAGTGTAAATTCAAGTGTAAATGTAAAAATACAAGTGTAAAGCCTGACTAGGTCCCTAATTGCTTATTGGAAAACCTCTAAACCTTCCACTGTGATGATAAAAAGCATGTGGTGAACAGCATTTTCAAAAAAAATGAGCTATGTTCTCTTGAATAGCACTTTGTTTATACATAATTTGGTTGATTTCCTCTCTCATCCCCAAAGGCTCTTCTTTGAGGGTGTTTGAGGAACCCGCAGTGTATGAGCCACTGACAATATTTACTGAGAGTCTGGTAGCAATCAAGTAACCTACATGTCTGCTTCTCATTATTAAATATTCCAAAGTTTTATTGAGATTATTAGAACCTATTTAATGGCTCATTGAACTTAGAAACCATACAATTTTCCTATTAGCCATTTCCACATAAATATTTATGATAGCAAGAAATAACAAAAGACGCAAAAAATGAGGAAAAGGGAGGCATTTCCTCGGCTGCCTGGGAGCAAGATCTCTCCGTAATTCTAGCATAAACCAGTGGTGCAACTTAAAGGAAGCTGAGAGACACAAAGTAAATCTGTTGATGATGAAAGGAGAACCTGGCCGTGTCTTTGAGGGAGTCTGCATAAATTTGGTTATAAGGCTCTTTTCTATGATTAAAGAGAGTATTTATAACTACCCATT
The DNA here is from genome assembly GCA_024611175.1 of Megaceryle torquata. Lineage (NCBI taxonomy): Eukaryota > Metazoa > Chordata > Aves > Coraciiformes > Cerylidae > Megaceryle > Megaceryle torquata. Next base: position 234,827 of record JANIJG010009902.1, read on the forward strand.
TTGTTTCTTTTAGGTGTGGTAAGGAGTCTTCCAGTCAAATCACTACCTGGTGTAAACAGATTTATCTATTTCTAACTAGAATATAAGAAAAAAATCTAACATGTTTTCCATTAGCATACTAAAAGCACAGTTGTGGAGGAGAAAAAGAAATAAATTATTATAATTTCTTCTATGGATGAAGTATTGATGGAATAGTCCCCCAAAAGGAAGACTTACTTTCAGGAAGGCATGATCATGAAATCCTGGGAACAAATTGATGTAACCTCGATCTTCGGGTACCTTAAAGCCTCTATATTTTTAGATACTACAGAGTCTGAGTTATCAACAGAGCAGAAATGCAGAAGACGGGACCATTCTGTTTATCTGATGATGAGAAAGGACATTCTGCTGCCAGAATCCTTCTATTCACATTATTTGGGCACAATTCGCTATTCGTTGCAGCAGTCAGAAAGTGCAAGAAAAATCAGTGCAGGGCAACACCCTCAGATGAACATGAAGAACACACAGGCTGTCAGGGCAGATGCTCACCACCTTGCTTCTGCTCTATGAGTGTTCCATAAAAACAGATATCTTTAAGTCCAGTTACATTAACATGGCACTGAGCCCAAGTTAAAATGCCTTGTCATTAGACAGGAATTATTGGCCCAGGCTAATACTATGATGCACAGCTTCTAGACAGGATCTGGCTTGCACCCAGATGGCTTACAGTACTAGGAAAAAGGACAAGAAATCTTTCTGTCCCATCCACAAGGAAACACTGAAGTTCAAGAACATAATATTCAAAATTGCTGCCTTGTACAAACACCCCTAGTTTTCAGCTTAAGGTTGTATAGGCTTTTAATGTTCTGCTTGAGAGCTCTGTAGGAGTGTTGCACAATACCAAGAAGAGTGAAACTTGGCATCTAGCTCACTCCTAAATATGATCAGCAATGTCCAGAGCCAGCTATTTTTCATTTGTGAAAGGGAGAAGGCTATGGAGGTATGTAAAATTTACCACTGTCAGAAAGATGAATCAACAACAACACAAAATGATGGGAGGTTCAGTGTTTTCTGGCTTTTCCTTTGCTCCAAGGATAAAAGACTGGAGCAGAATAGACAGTAATTCCACACAGTCTGCTGTGAAAGCTGGTATGGGACTGGTTATATGCAATATACATAGGTATGACTGCAAATCTAAACATAGGACTGACAAATCACTAGGCCTGGGAATTCTCCACTGATGTAGCTGTTACGATGCTGAAGAATAACTTGGCTCCAGATAAATTAGGTCATGAGATATTAGTACCTTTTCCTTTATGTCTCCTTTTCATAAGGAAATAAAATAACACAGGACCTACAGATAATAAGATTACAAAGCCAGTAATTCGAAAGACATATAATGGAAGAATTGAAGTCATGTAAGTACCTCCTCATTCCATCCACATATACACATGTAAGGGACACTCCTTTTCCAGGAAGTTTAATCTCCAAAATGAGTTCTGAGGAATCCTGTCATGGCAGTGCAAGAAATAACAAACCTCCAAGTCTCTTCTCCTCCCTTCTGATCAAATTCACTGCTCCCAGAGTAAAACCACTGGGAAATGCACTCATTTTCATACAAAATATAGCAGACTTGGTGGGAGTTACTCTAAGCCAAAGTGCCAAGTCTTGCAGAAAAATGGCAGTATACAGGCACTTATTTCCTTCTGCTGACTCTCACTAAACTGAGAAGGTGTAGAGAACTCTGGTAGCAAGCAGCGGGATAAGGAACTCTGGAATATACAGTGACATATGTACGCTTGTCTGTGAGTGACCAAGTGAGGGAGATATTGGGCATGAGGAGACCTGATCTTTTCAGACAGGAACCTCAGGCAGGGGAGTGTAGACAAGTAACCAGGCTAATGTACAATGTGTTCCTTGACCTACACTCTCCCTTAGTATTGCCAGCTGAAAGACATCAGTAATTAGTTGCCTATAAACCCCAAAATGATTGACTGCATGCATAGAGCAGTTGAAGAAAGAAACTCATTCCACTTCCACACTTGATGCTGTCTATCTGATATCATAGGCACTCTACAGTGCATGGGGGTAGCTCATCTGAGCCAGTACCACCCCAGCTATTCACCCTGCAGACAAGGCTCTCACAGTCTGCACTGTAGGAGGGCAGGAGCTTGAATGTGGAACTTAGTCCATGTTCAAGAGGAATCATGTAGATACTGCACCAACCTCAGAATTATGACTGTAATGTCATAAAACAAAGTCCCTCTCTGTGGAACAGACTTCTCTTTTACAAAAATCCAAATTACCTTATTCCAAAAAATTTCAAAAATCTCAATTACCTTATCAGGTTGACAACACACTAATTCAGGATAGGGCCTGTTTCCATAAGGCTTCCCTCTATCAGTGCCTGTGCTGCCTAATTGCCCTTCTTCTCAATCAACTCAGTAATGAAGAATATGTCATCACCAGCTTTCTTTTTAAAATATAGCAAAGCCAAAGCAAGAATGTAATCTTCCCTTTTGGTCTGTGAAAAACAACCAGCTTGAATGATAAACCATGGTATAAATAAAAGCAGGGAATCATAAGCAGCATGCTGAAAAACTACAAAAGAGTATTGGTTTTCAGGCTATCCCTTTATCAGTTAGTAAATTAGATATAAAGCCATTTAGTTGAAAGATAATAAGGTTTATGCAGCTAATAAGTCAATCTTGTAAGGAATATTGCTGACTTCATTGTCTGTGTTAAGCTAATCTCCACCTGTTAAACCTCTGACCCTCCCCTGGGTCTCATTCTGTAACCTATGAAGAATGACCAGACTTCGAAGTACCTCCTCCTCCACAGTACATTTTGAAAATAGAGGGAGGTAGCATAACAAAACACAAAACATAAGAGCGGCCACACTACAACAGATCTGGCAGGGCCTAAGAACAGGAAGAAGGAAAAAGAGACAAGAAGATAAACATACGGGAATACCTTCCCAGAGTAGTCCTTCAGAGTGAAGATTTTTATCTCAGAAATTTACAGACTAAAAATGATCACATACTGTTCAGAATTGGCCTGCTTCTGTACTGCTGGTGTTCGTATCTTCATTATGATGGTACTGCCCTGTCATGCTCCAGTCTCTCTTCTACTTAGTTCTGTACATACACATGAGAAGACAACAGAAAATTGACCATCTACCTAGATAGGAGCTTAGAGATGAGAAAGGAACCAGGATCACTAGGAGACCTGTGAGAAGAACCACATCTCCTTACTCCTAGTCCCATGACAGCATAGCCCTTCCCAACACCCTCACTTTTGCAGGAGCTATTCAGCCAACACATGATGCTTCCTCTCATTTTCTCTTTTCAAGCCTCTCTGCTGCTAGACACCATTAAGATAAACACAGTAAATATTTACGAACGCATACAGTGAGCGGTGCTTATTCCTTGTATAATTCCACTGAAATCTAGGCAAAGCATTACTGACGTTGATGGAATTTCCCCTTCTGCTAGCTGAGTGCAGGGGCTTTGCTACAAGAGATTGATTTCTCCATACTTACCTTGCATTACTTTCTGGGGATAGAAAGAGAAGTGGAAAACTCCACACCTGTCACAAGAGAGGAGAGATACATAAATAAGTTACAGAACTCTTGTATGAACACCAAAGTTCCCAGTGCTGAAACAGAGAAACAGGGGATAGCAGATGAAACAAGTGCCTGAAGTCCTCCAAATACCTCATTCCATGACATACACCTGCGCAGGGTTGTATATGTGTGAGTGTCCAAAATCGGAACAGTGACCACAGCTTAAACTTTTGCATTGTTGCCCATATCAGAGCCTGATGTTCAAGCCATGGTTCTTCTAGGCACCTTACCTTTCTGATGTGTTTTGAAACTGTGCATCATGCCACGGTAGTGTTGCTTAATGAGGCTGATCAAACAGCACTCTGATTTCAAATGTGACTGGGCTTTCAAATGAGATATCAACTTTGAGAGTTTGGGCCCTATATTTTGTAACTGGAAACCAAACCTACCTTTTCTGACATCCTTTTCCAGTTCCTTCCCCTGAAAAAAGTGGCAGATTTTTTCCAGGCATCTTATGGTTACACAGATTAGAAATGCAATGCTCAGTGCAATTTTTGTTATTTTAATCTATAACTTATTTTTAATTCTCTAGATTGTATATATAGATCTCAGTGTAAAACCAAAACAAAACAAAACAAAACAAAAATTTGATAGCATAACAGCATCTTCTGAGACAAAACTGGAAATCATGGGAAATGTAAACATATGGCAGTGATAGTTATTGCATAATGTTACAGTGTACAGCAGAGAGCACTGTTTGTATCTCTGTTAGATTCAGGTTAGATTCAATTTCCTTGTTGCCACTGAGGAAAGTTTGCTTAATAGCATCAGTTAAGACCTCAGCATCTGAAATCACTATTTCATCTACAGAAGGAGAACAAGAAGCGGATCAGTGCATTTCAGCATAGAACTTAAGTGAGAGGTATGTATATGAGTTCTCTGGGATGTAATTTTTAGCAGTGTCAAAACTGCCAGAAAGATAAAGGAACATAACAGAAAAATGTATACATCTGCAAACGAGTTCCATCTTTTCAGCTGACAAGCACCGGAATTAAAAAGAAATACAGGAAAGCAAAATAGAAAAGGATGTTCACCCATCCGTTCTTACCTCTTCAGAAAACTGACCATGTGAGAAAAAAATAACACACATGAGTCAGCTTCTCTCTCTGAACAGGCTGGCTATTATGAGACAAGCCACAGTGCCACTCATCTCAGTGCACATCTGCCCAGAGCCCTCTTGCAGAGGTCCTTGTTGGTAAAATGGGATCTCACAGCACATTCTGCACCCTGGAATGTCATTATGTTATTACTAATGCTTCTTTGTACTGGAGTAGCTTTCCAAAGGTCTCCCTTTGCAGGTCAAGGATCTCATTGTGTTTGACATAGTAGAGAGAGAAAAACTGTCCCCAAAGAGCTGACACTTTAAACAGAAAGTACTAGCAGTAGAGATGCAACAAGAAAGGCCAAGGCCCTCTTGGAATTAACTCTGGCAAAGGAAGTAAAAGAGAACAAAAAGGGATTCTTCAAATACATCAATGGTAAAAGGAAGAATAGGGGAAATGTGGGCCCAGTGCTGACTGAGGTGGGAGCCCTGGTGACAGAAGATACAGAGAAGGTAGAGTTACTGAATGCCTTCTTTGCTTCAGTCTTTACTACTGAGACCAACCCTCAGGAATCCCAGACCCTGGAAGTAAGCTGGAAACCCTGGAGGGAGGAAGACTCTCCACTTGATGAGGACTAAGATAGAAATCACTTAAATTGAACACACACAAATCCATGGGCCCCAATGGGCCGCACCCATGAGTGCTGAGGATGCTGCTGATGTTGTTACTCTACCATTCCATCATTTTTGAAATACCATGGAGAACAGGAGAGGTTCCTGAGGACTGGATGAAAGCAAATATCACTTCAGTCTTCAAAAAGGGCAAGAAGAAAGACCCTGGAAATTACAGACCAGTCAGCCTCACCTCCATCCCTGGAAAGATGATGGAGCAGCTCATTCTGGTGATCATATCTCAGGACACAGAAGAAAAGAAGGTTATCAAGAGTAGCCAGCATGGATTTACTAAAATAAAGTCATGTCTGACTAAACTGATAGCCTTCTATGATAGTGTGACTGAATGGGTAGATGCAAGGAGAGCAATGGATGTTGTCTACATTGATTTCAGCAAGGCTTCTGACACTGTCTGCCATAACATCCTCCTGGATAAGCTCAGGAAATGTGGGTTAGAAGAGGGGATAATGAGAACTGGCTAAACAATAGAACTCAGAGGGACATGATCAAGTGGCACAGTCCAGTTGGTGACCTGTAGCTAGCAGAGTTCCCCAGGTGTCAGTACTGGGTCCAGACTTACTCAACATCTTCATCAATGACCTGGATAAAGGGATGGAGTGTACCCTCAGCCAGTTTGCTGCTGATATGAAACTGGGAGGAGTGTTGATACACCAGAAGGCTGGGCTGACATCCAGCAAGATCTAGGCAGACTGTAGAGCTGGGCAAAGGGGAACCTCATGAAGTCTGACAAGGATAAGTGTAGAGTCCTACACCTGGGGAGGAACAACACCACACACCAGTACATTTCATTTCTTCATGTCATTGAATCATTTGACTATGAGTAGAACAGAACTGAAAGAAAAAAATAGAATGCTCAGAAATGTATTATATGTAATTCATTACATTATTCAATGTTTGTGTCATCTATCCTTAGATGCAGGTCTTCCAGCAACCACTAAAAACAGGAGTGCAGTGTAAAAACAATTCTGTTAGCACCTGAAGGCTGTAACCTGCACTTATAAAATCACTTAAATTAGTAGCATTTTTCATTTCATTGTGTTGGTTTAGATTCATTTTTTGAAGATAAATTGTCCATGAATGATGAAGATAATGTAATTTTATTTCATACCCGATATGAATTGGGCCAAGGCATCATTTTGTATGGCACTGTAAAAAGAACTGCAGAAATGAAAGCACAGGAGGAGACAGGGATTTTTAAGCTTGAGAAAATGCTGAGTTGAGAAGTACATGTCTATCTTGATCCTGGAGCTAGAGAAGAAGTTCATGTCCAGTGTGATATTTCATGTATACTACTAATACAAGTTCCTTAGTACTTACTGGATAAAATCAAATGCATTAACTTCATGAATGTTTTTATTAAAGCTCAGCAATGGACAAACTGAAAGGTTAACTCTGTCCTCTGGGTAAAGAGGGACAGGGAATAGCACCATCTAATCATGCTGCAATTCCTGGGGATCAGGCAGGTCAGCTGCTTGAGAAAATGTAGCATCTCTACTGAAAATTCAGAGATGTTTAAAGGGACACACTTAAAGCTGTAGTGTGCATAATTTTGTACCATATTATTTGATACAGCTCAAATATTGTTGGATCATTTGTATTTTCTCCTTTTCTTTCTAACTTCCTCACCTGAGTGATCCCTGACTTGTGGCATCCATGTCATTAAGATTACCAGACAGAACAAAAACATTCCATCGTACTAAGAGACTCCAGATGGACTTCATCTACCAGAACCAAACCCAACTTTTTGTAAAAAAAAAAATTTCCTGTGTCATTGACATGCTGAAGGCCCACAGCTCAGATTCTAAATGAGGTGTTGATGAAGTCTTCATTGCTCATCCTCCTTTGTCTAAAAGCTGAAACAAATCTAATTGCTCCCAAATATGGTTCTTCTGTTTTTCACTGGCAAACACAATTATCTCAGTACAGTTCCCCAGAGCCAATTCTCTCATCCCATGGAAATCCTCACCTGCTTTGCCAAGTTCACAAGGGTAACCTCAACTTCACAACCTTCTCAGCAGACAATACCATTGAGCAAGGACAGTATATTCCATAAATCCCATCCATCATTTTATCATAGAATACCAGGTTGGAAGGGACGTCAAGTATCATCTAGTCCAACCTTTTGAGGCAAACTATAAATATATATAGTTTAAATGAGATGGCCCAGCAACCTGTCAAGCTGAATTTAAAACTGTCCAGTGTAGGGAAATCTACCATTCCCCTTGGGAGATTATTCCAATGTGTAATTGTTCTCATGGCAATTTTTTGTTTTTTCTGTAGTCCAATCATAATCTTCCCAGGGTTAACTTCTACTCATTACCCCTTCTCTTTTTCATATGACGCCTTGTAAAAAGGGAGTCTCCATCCATTTTACCTTCCTTCCTTTCTTGCCCACGCATCCCATTTCCAGACATCAGAAAAGGCCCTTCATGACAGATGGTGGTAAACGGCAGCTTACTCACCATGCACCTTCTGCACCAATTTGTTTCAGAAAGTGATCAGGCTTGGCATTAATGGCACTGCATTTTCAAGCCAGGTACCTCACATTAGATATCTGAATAGATGGGTTGATTCTCAGGCTTTCTGAGCACTGATTTCACATTGACAGTTACATTTTTGCCTAACATTCCAGTCATTGGTTACAGCAGAATTAAAGACTAAAGTTAGCAATTCTCTCCATTAACATCCCAGAGATTATTTCAGATAAAGAGCAGATTGTACAAATATTCTTAACAAAAAATTAATTTACATTAATGGGATCATAAAGTTTATTGAAAAATCAGACACAGTCTAAGTAGAAACTTGCATTTACCCCTGAGCATATCAAAATAAATATCTTTCATCTCTACAGGACCACAGTGTTTCAAGTACTTCAAAATATAATTTTGAGTAAGAATACTCCGGGCATTGTGAGAGGGACTTTTGAGGTCTTGAGGTCTGCAAGCCCTGCACAATCCAGTAAAGGATATGGATTTACCAAGAGATGATAATGGTACTGCCTTCTTCAGTAAATGGTGTTGAGATCTGCTCATGAAAAGCACTAGATAAGAGTGAGGTACTATCTATGCCAACACTCAAATCAGAGACCCTCATGTATAATCTGTTTATTTTTATAGAGAAGAAAAGGACACTTCATCATCTATAATAAATATTCCTCTACATGTTTCGTACACTTGAACTGCATGAATGATGAGATCGGAGTACAGAAATGAATGAGAAACTCAAAAGATAAATGTCACATTTCAACATTGTTGTTGCAGGTAAGTTGCAAATGGTTATAAGCAAAGTTAATTATTTCATACAAGTGTTCTTTGACTCAGCTATTCCTTATACCTAGACTAAAATCCTAAACCCCATCAATTACCTTTCATCACAGAATGACAAGAAGAAAGTATGCAATGATAGTCACATACAGTAACACACAAAATTCATCACATTTATTTTCCCAGAAACAAAGGTCACATGCTATGGTGTAGGACAAATCCTCACCTGTGATTACTAAACAGATCCATTAACTACAAAAGAAATATTGTGATCAACATTAGCAGAGAGTGTAGCATATAGATTAAATTTACACATGTAGTTACCACCCAGAAATGACTATGAAGCATAGCAGAATATTATTTTTGTGACTGAGGTCTAGCAAAAAGGGAAAACAGATTTAAAAGAATCTTTAACTTTGCGATTTTTTGAGTAGAGTTTGAATTTGCTAGGTTTTGAATGTATGAACAAATATTCTAATATTTTTACTATTATCCTTTATTTTATTAGGGAAGAAAATATTTTCTTCTGGAACAGTCTTTTGGCTTTAAACTGCACAACTAGTCCATGAATATGCAACAACTGCAACATGAAGAACAGTAAGTGTAAAACCTGTAATTTGCAATATGCCCAAAGAGGCAAAGTTACACAGTCAGGGAGGCCATGGTTTTTTATGCTCTGTCATCTCCAAATAAAACAAAACAAAGAAATTCTTTTAAAGAAGTAGTTTTAGGATTCAATAACTTATAAGTGTTAATCCTGAAAATGTGTTTTATGTTAATAGGAAGCCACAGATGATGGTGTTATGGCACTCTCACCTTCATTACATGACATTTGGTTTAAAAGTTATATATAACCATTCTGGTCATAATTTGTTCTTTTTTGTCTTTTCCAACTAGAAGTTCAGTGTCATTTTAACATTAAAACCTGAACAGCATCTGAAGGTTGAATCATAAAACTGAATGCAATCATATGTGGCTCTTTAGCAAATTAACTGTAACTGCCCTCCTGCCCAAACAGATGTAACCATCTATACATCACACTTGGTCCACACAACCCCAGTCATGAGTCTATACACATTAATTCACCTCAGGTAAGGCAGATCAATTTACTTTGTCTCACAGTCAAGGCAGCATAAAAACAGGGCATGGTGACCTGTTTAACCAGCTTCAGCTGCATACTTGTCCATACATCCAAGTATTTCTCTCTCATGCTGTGTCTTAATGGCACAACCGAAAAATCCACCAGAGCCAACTATATCTCTTGCGTGAACATGGGTTTGGGCTTAAAATTTTTCTTGCTTTCTAAGTATGCAAGGAGCCTTTTCTACCAACACTTACTGGATCCATAAGTAAATGTGTTGCATGTGTTGCCTTTGAGGCTGCAGCTTATCACTCAGGGAATAAGTGTTTGCAAGATCTGACGCTCAGTTTTCTGACTTGTGCCTCCACATCAAGAGCTGAGCAGCTTTACCTGCAGTTTTATTGAATTGTGGGTTAATAAAATATAGGAGAATAAACAAGAGATGGTGTTCTCTTGAAAGCCACTACATCTGAAATTTGGCAGGTTGCAGTACATTATACCACCAACTACAGGGTCATAATGTCTAAATACATTGTATATAGAAAATAGTTACTGAGAAGGAAGTATAGTCAGCATTTGTAATAAATTATAGATAATAAATAGTGAAAGCATTACATTCTAGGATGTAGGATCCTATGTCTTCCATTATTTAGTAATTTATTATATTAAATCCATTGACCTTTCCAACCTTTCCTTTTTCCCTTTCTTTTTTGGCGAAGCAGGAGTGTTAATTATGTTTTAGCTTTTTTTATTGAGCAACATTAGCATACAAATAGGCCATCAATAACCAATTACAATCTCCATCTCAGAAAGAGAAATACAGTATCAAGTGTGGCTACTCACACATACACACAAGCTATTTAAAAAAAAAAAAAAAATAAAGAGAGCAACTCACAATTGAATAAAGCAGGAATGCACAAGAAAAACAGACAATGATAGATGGATAAATACCAGGCTAGCTCTCAGGCAGGGAATTCAAAAAGGTCCTTCTTATTCATCAGCCAAATACAAGTCTATCAAAATAACTCTAGTTTTCTCCAGACTGCCCTGCCAATGACTCCAGAGATTAAAAATCCGTTCATATCTTATGCTGGTAACATTTATGAATTTTACTCAAGTGGAAACTATCAGTTGTGTCAAATGGCACTGACTTACATGTTAAGCAACGTTTGACTCACTGCCAGTGAAACACTAAATCTGCTTACTTCTTTTTTTGTATTGAGGGACCTATATGGGAGAAAGGGCTATTTGTTGCATTTATCATTGTAAGAGTAGGTTTGTGCTAAAGATGAATAATAAAACAATCACCATAATAAGTTTTTTTTTCTGTGAGTACAGTAAATTGCGGCTCTGCCTTTCACCTAAGACCTGGTTTAAACCTGAACCTGCACTGATGTAACTAAAGGTATTATTTTTTACATTTTTAGTTGAACTGGTTTCACTTCATACTGATGGCCTAAAATTTACTTCAAATGCAAATAGAGGGTAAATTAATTTTCAAGTGTCCAGACAATATAGTTCTGCATATTTACTTAACATTTAATTCCTTTTAATCTTAAAATCAGTTACATCTGAACATATAGTCAGTCAGTCAATGCAGTTACATAAGTCACTAATGCTCAGCTGAGATGCAGTAAATAACCAAATGCTGATTCACAGACAACTGTGAAAAATGTAAATAACTTCCTTTAAAACCATCTTTGCTTGAAGGATGACCTTTTACACTACCATGCCCCACCACTGCAACCTTCTTGTCTAAAGCAGCTTCTACATATTCTGTTCAGAAAGTACATGCTCATGGAAAAATATTGAGTAAGCACCTTGAATTAATGACTTTAAAGCTTACTGAAGAAAAAGCTGTTTAGAGTTTTTCTGTGAGTTATCTTGCCCTTCTCCCTACATTTTTTTCCATCAAAAATTATAAATAAATCTTTGAAAACTACATAACAATGATTGGAGGTTTTTCAGGGGGTCTTCCTTTGTTTAGGGCTTCAGCAGAAAAGTTCTGACAAATCCTACCTCACCAGAGGTGGAGAAAAGCCCCTTGGCTGCCCACCTTTCCTGCCAGCAGCAAATACCTTCTCCAACAAAGACATGGAACTACACAGGCATCCACTCAGCTGACACCACGGTTTGAAACCTACTATTTCGGTTTAATCAAATACAAAGACAGAACAAGTTGTGAATTTCAGCAACCAACATATCAACACTCACTCCACTTTTCCACCTCTCCTGTAAGGGTGTTACCTCCTTAGGTGCCCAGGAGGATTCAAAGGAGTTCATTAGTGACAGCTTCCCCTTAACATAATGTAACAATACCCCCCCCCTCCTCCAAGTTTCCTCCAGTGCATTTAAGATATGAGCTGCTAAAAGTCCTAGCTGCTGTCAGATGATTTCTCTGGTTTTAAAATACAATGTGACATGCCTAGAGACTGACAAATATGTTTTAACTCCACTGTTCTCTTCAATTCTTGTAAAATCTCAATTTTATCCTCTGGCATTTTAGTGCTTTACCACTGAAACTATGCATGACATTTCCTGATGGCTTTTTCTGCTGGTGTTAGTATATGGGTTTATGACACTGCCAAGGACCATACAGAAGAAATTTTCCATACTCTAATATCAGCACTGAAAAAGAGCATGGAAAAGACTTGAGGGCAACTCTTCAAAGGAGTAGGTTTTAGAGTGCAGTCCCAAGAGATGGGGTGAGCCAATCTAACAGCTCAAAGTCAATACTTTGGTATTGACACTGTGGTTCTCCCCATCTTCCCTCTCCTCCCTATGCCACTTGCCCTCCCCTCTACTCAATTCTCATCACTAACCAAGCACAGACTACACTGTAGGCTGGGATGGAAAGATCAGACAGTAGTTTCTGCAGGCTTAGTGAGCTGGAAGAGTTCATGGGAAGGAGAGTCAAGGACCACAGTCAGTGAGAGGGAGGAATCAGACTGTATAACCAGGAGGAGGGGAGTGACACCCACCTTTCATGTAAAGGACAAGTCACCTGAAAGCAAACAGAATCCCAGAATCACCCTAATCCAATTTCATCTAACATGGTAGGACATTTCCATATGTTCTCAAAGAGTGTGCTGACCTGTTTGCAGGATCTTTGCTCTTTTAATTTGAATGGTACTGTCCAGAATGTGCTGCAAACAGGACAATCTGATATTGCAAGGGAACATATCATACACAGACATCCCCTCTAGTTATCTTCATGATTGGGGAAAATACCTAGAAAATAGGTCACTAAAGAGGCAAAAGGGTCTTAAACTCTTTACAGTGAGAGATGGCAATAGGGAATTATTCTCCAATGTACTATTACATTGTATAATTAACAATGTGCTAACGGATTGTCCAGGTTTCAGCCGGGATAGAGTTAATTTACTTCCTAGTGGCTGGTACAGTGACATGTTCTGGATTTAGGATAATAATGTTGTAACACACTGGTGTTTTAGTTCTTGCTAAGTAGTGTTTATACTAAGTCAAGAATTTTTCAGCTTCTCATACTGCTCTGCCAGCAGAGGCTGGAGGGGCACAAGAAGTTGGGAGGAGACAGACGACCCAAACTGGCCAAAGAAACATTCTGCACCATAGTATGTCATGCCCACTATATAAGCTGAGGCAAAAGCTGGCCTCACTGCTCAGGGACTGGCTGGGCATCAGTCAGTGGATGGTGGGCAATCACTCTTCTTTTCTTGGGTTTTATTTTACTCTATTTGTTATCTCCCTTTTCACTACAAGTGTTATTATTATAGTCTATTTTACTTAAATTATTAAACTGTTCTTATCTCAATCCACAAGTTTTACTTTTTTTTTTTTTTTTTTTTCTTGATTCTCCTTCTCATCCTATGGGGTGCAGGGGAGGAGCAACTGAGCAGCTGCATGGTATATAGTTGACAGTTTGGGTTAAACCACAACACAGATCATTTCTCCATAATTAATAGCACAAGACAAACCTTACAAAAAGGAAGGAGACTTTTCAAGCCCATCTCTCCAAGGTTTTATTTGGGATTTCTGGATACTAAATACATTGCAGCCTGAAATATGAAGTTTCACTTTTAAATTTAGCTGTGTTGTCCATTTTAAAATAAATATATATATATTATCTAGTTAGAGCATAAAACATAATAAAAATGAGCATTTTTCCTAAAAAGAACATTTTAAAAGTTCTAACTTGGCAGGAAATCTTTTTCTAGATAATATGATCTCTCCCTCTAATTAGATAGACTTTAACGCTCTCTTTAAAACACTGCACAAGCCTATGCCAAGGAAAAGCTTTTGAAGGTTATATTCCAACTCATTTTCAAGATATTTCAAATCAGCAGCCCAGCCCAACTACATCCATTCCAATTGTTCTTGGATTTTAGGATTGCTGAACATTCACACTTAATCATAAACACAGACTGTAGAACCACAGCTGTTATTAAAATGAAGATAAGATAAATCTTAATTAACAGGTTGTACATCTGTAAACAAATAAACTAATCATATCTCCTGGAATTGCAAGGGACAGCTTTGCATCACCCTGAGTAGAAGAGGTATTTTTTTTAATTTCTTACTGATTACAAATTACAGTAATAGAAAGTGTGCAGCATGAAAACAATACATTTTTTAACAGCTCTTGAAAATTTATGCCCATGATTTAAACTCATAAAGGGGAGTGAATGCACTTTCTTATGCCTGTCTTCCTAAAACTGAGACATAAATTGGGCTAGTAAGTGACAACTCACTTAGTTAGGGCGGTCTGTGTGGCAAATCTGTCACTGGGGCAACTCCAGTACCTTCTTTGATGTTTGTTGCTGCTATTCCTCTGAGAAATAAAGTAAAATGGAAAAGTTGATAGCTCTGACACTATCTTAACATTGCTTATGGCCACATTCAGGTATCTCCAACGAGCATCATTATTTTGTTGCAGTTTGGGAATTCTGGCATTATCCATGTCGGTAGTTCAAAATTTTCCTAGTCTTCAATAAATGTCTACAGATTACACCTCTGTAAATACAGAATTCTACATCAATATTACTGGCAAGCTATCCTAGGGTTATATCAATGACATTTTTATGCCTCTTATTGATGTCAGTAGGAGGAAAACCTTCTTTTAATTTACTTTTAAGTTTATTAAAGTTTACCAATTCCATGACGTCTCAACAACTCTGCTGAAGTCACCAATTCATTTTACACAAGCCACTGAAAATAACAGATGATGATGTGAATTTCTTTGTCTCTCTTGCTTTGGCTACATTCAGTTGACCGAGTTAAGGCAAGAGGTTATGACCTCTTACTGCTTATTTTCACACAAGTGACGAACTGCAAGTGTGGATTTTATCTGATTAATCCAATGGTATTTCTGAAGTGACTAATGGCTACTCACCAAACAAAAATTCCTATCACCAGATCGTTATTGATGCTGTTACCTGCAACAGAGGAAAAAATGTGTCCATTTTTAGATGTGATGGAATTTCATTCAGCCTAGAAGAGTTTTTACTGTAATGAAGCTACACTTCTTCAAAGTCACACAATTACCTTGAAAATACTCTTGAGTGCAAAACTGTGTTTTAAAGGAATTAATTTCAGCATCTGATTTCCTTAATAAATGATGATTTCTTTAAACATAAAACTGTAAAATAAAGTTATTCTTCTAGTTTGCTTTGTTTTGGTATGGCTTGGTTTTGAGAAGGGAATAGAGCAAGACTTTCAATAAAACCATAGTATTTCAACAGAAATTTTACAGAATTTCATCAACATTTTCAAAAACACAAAAAATATTCCTCATACTATATCTTTGAATGTGCAGTAGAAGTCTGCACAAAGGTATTTTGATATTCCTTAAAATATCAAAACTTTGATATAAATAGAGACTTTCCCAGGAAAGATAAAAGTACTTGTCAAATGTTAACCAAAATATTGAAGAAAGTTTAGACAGCAGAGAATATTTGTATGTCTTAAGATATGAGGTTCTAAATTTAAATGGATAATTTCACTCAGCATTTTTTTATTGTTGAAGTGAAAGGCTGAGGTGTAGTTTGGGCTTTGTAATTCACTGTCTGTTTAACGACAGCAAGGAAAGAAAAGCTGCCAAGCTTTCCAGAGAGTTGTATTATTATATGCTTAATTATAATCTTTACAAAATCTATAAAATAACCTATTGGTTCAATAAATTAACAGAATGTTAATATAAGTGTGGGTGGGATACATTAGCAGGAAATTCTTAATAATGTAAAAAACAATAACTTATGTCTGTCATATATACATGTCCAGGGGAAAAAAAATCCTAGACTAAGTTTGAAAAAATTACTACAATAATCCCAGTGATACAATTAGCCTACTTGACCTAAACTAGCAAAAACAATCCTGTGTTTCCCTCTTTTCTACTAAGAAAATAGATAATAGAATAAAGTTGAGATGGGGAAAAATATTCAAGTTTCAAATAAAACCAAAGGAGATATATAGGAAAAAAAAAATAAAAAATTAAAAAGCAATTTGGATTAAAGACTTGAGATAAAACTACATATTCCTTCACAGTTTTTCCCCCACTTTCCTGTTTGGCTTCACTATAAAGCAGTAAGTACCGTCTGCCTTTGGACTTTTCTGCTGCTTTGCCCACGGTGCTTCTTCTATGAAATTTCCTTTGGGCTAGAATTTGCTGAGCAATCTTATCTACCCAGAAGTCAGTGTTTTTAGGAGGGTTTCATCATCTCAAAATCACAAATTTCTATCATAGGCTTTTCTGCCTTTTTGCCTGGGTCCCACTGACTCACCCTCCACCCAGAGGCTATGCAAAGGACCTTAGTTGTTCTGCATTTTAGGCCAAGGACAGGAACCTCCCGAGCTTGGGTCTGCACCCACCATTCTTTGTCTTTCTCTTTCTTCTCACCAGTGAGTTTTCACGGGATTTTTTTCCCCAGCATGAGAAGGGGGCTTGCTTTTACAGGGTCCTCACAAATCACTGCTCTCGGCTCCTTGCTGAGACACAGACATGGAGTTGAACCTCTGAAGCCAACACCATACATCAGGCCAAATCCTCTCTGACCACAGGCTTCCACCTCTCCCACCCCCCAGAGATGACATGCGCTTGTCATCCTTCTACAGAATATCTAGAGAACTGCAAAGTGAGAGACTTTGCCTTGCTGATCAAATGAAAAACAATCCCCTGTTTGTCTGAACTGTGATCTGAGCTTGCCCATCCTGGAGCCACAAGCACCTCAACATCAGACACGGGGTGGGAAGAAAGGAAACAGGGCAGGATTACTCTTTTTAGGAGAATGTGATTACACTGACAGGGTGTAGTATGAAATTGTACTGTAAGTAAAATATCCTCTGCAAAACATCTACCGGGGGACAGGATATCCCAGAAATACTTTGTAGTGTATCCTCTAACTGAAGATTTTCCTTCTATATTAATTTTAAAAGAGGATTCTCAGAGTAAAATTAGATAAAGCTACCTTTCCTACAGGGTAACATAGACCTCCCTCAGACCTAGAATAAATCTTGTAGGAGTGTCTGAATTAACTTAAATGATCTGGCAATCAGTTAATTTTGGAAGAAAAATTCTCATCTGCACATGCCTTCAGCAAAGATCAGGTTCCTTTTTCTGTCTGATCTCTCTCTTCACACTTTTAACTTCTCCACGTGAAAGTGTATCACCCTTTAGCTCTTCCCCAGCACACAGCCCACTGCTGGCATGCAACCAGTGAAACTCCAACTCATAACAACATCAAGAAACAATCACTGCTCCTGCTATCACAAGCTTTGGGGGTGGGAGACTCAATCACAACCTTCATAACAGATCATACAGGCCAATGCACAATTCACTTCACTTCTGGAGCTACAAATTAAGCATCCCCCACAGAGGGATGCAAAATGCTACCCAAACACATCTGAGGATTTTTTTTTCATATTGCAGAGCTTTGTTTGTAGTATTGTTGAAGAGATTACCGCTTACGAGTAGCCTTGTGTCTTTAAAATTTTTCTAACTAGTATGTATTGAAGACTTCCTCACATACACACCACAATTATCTCTTGGGTTTAATATATTATCAGCTGTGGAAAACTGTGGGGATACTTCAAACATCAAACAAGCTATTAATTTTGTGATTATGGTAATGAGAAGATTGTAGTTTGTTTCCTAGAACAGCTTCTCCTGAGGGAGCTGAACAGAGTGCTTGGAAAACCTTGTTTAAAAACACAAAACAAAACACACAAATTGTTGTTCACTAAGTGACCAAAGCAACAAACCTCTAAATATCACCGCAGACATCTAAATATGTACAGAACAGGCAAAAAGATTTTTTAAATCCCCAGACAGGAAAAAAAAAATTAAAAAATAAATACTCTGGAGGTAGAATTCTCTTAACTGATGCGTAACTACCTAAGTATGTGTCTATCCAGGAAGGTCACCTGAAGATGTCCTTACAGTCAGCAGAGAATTAGACAAACAAATTAATGAAGATGGTGTCACAATTAATCTCATTAGTTTCCTGCATTCTTAATTGGTTATAACCAGTTCTATTAACTGCTTTGACAAGATCTCCCTTGGCTATAATATGGGTTCATGATGCAGAGATCTAAAAGTGATGGACCTCACCCTAATCTGCAAGGCATTCTCAGCTCTGCAACACCAGAGGACCTATACTGTGGTCCATACTTAATAAAGTTCACTTTCACAGTTTTATTTAATCTGAATCTTTCCCTCATTGGCAACTTGTATTGAAATCCTCAGTTGAGGCTCTTCTAATCCACATGTAACCATTTGAAAGCCAGTGTGTACAAATCTTTAAATATTATCCATGTCACAGTTCATGTGTGATGCCTAAATAAGATTCATGTGCCTGAAAAATTTTTTTATTAAAAATGTGGTGTAGAGGTACATAACACATACTAACATGTCAGCTTGTCCATTACCAACCTAACTGCTCCTAAATTACCTCTTCAAAAATGAACCAGATGATCACAGGAAGAGTTTACTTGCAAATACCCAATGGCTCAGCATAAACAAACTCCACACTAGCAGAGTATGAGTATGTTTAAGAGATAGTTATTTGCCTCCATTGCACAGTTTAGGCATGAGACAGATGAAGAAAACAAAAACAAAATCAAACAAGCAAAACCCCAAACCACCCCTGTGATGCCATGTGTATACCATATGGATGACTGACCAGAAACCTTCCTGTTACCCTAATCTACATGACAGACAGACAAACAGACACATGACCTGTCCAAATTCCCTTAGCAAGAGGGCAGATGCAGGTTATAGATGCAATGGCCATTCCACCTGTATCTGCCTTCAAATGAGTCCACCGAAGTCTTGAACTGGGAATGACCAGGATGCTGAGCTATCTGTACATTTACCTCCTCACCCTTGCAACACCTCTTATACCTCTTACTTTTGGTTTGAATATGAACTTTGTCTCCCTTCTCAAGGCATAAGCTGTGCCTTTCTTTATCAGCATGATATTAGTGGCCCTCGTGAGCAACTCCTTCAATGGTGCACACTAAGCATTGCATAAGAGAGCAGTAAATCACAGTGATGTTGAATGGTTTTTACCCATACTTACCAGAAGCAAAGGTGTAGGAAGTTCAGGGACACAAATAAAACTGAAATTCAGAAGTTGGGTCTTCAGGACTTGCTACCTGGGTGAAATCATAGCTTTCCACAGACTTCTTATGCCCGTTTGTGTGTGTGGCCAAACCTCTTTGTGCCTTATCCTCCTTTCCTCACTAGCAAAGCATGGAGAGCAGTACTTCCCTCTCTAAGGCTGAATACATCAAAGATTATGATGTACCCACTTATTTTGGCAATAAAGTTGTAGCAATATCTCAGGCAGATAAAATCTCCTGCAAACAAAATACTGGATTCTTTTAAAAGAGTAATTTTTTTTTTTTTTTCAGTTCAATCAAGCTAGAAGAACAATATGCATTATACAAACAGGTTTTCTGATTTAATTACCATGGTTTCAAAGTACCCTCCTGTACTTAACACTCAGAGTTACGGAACTTGTTGCCAAGCAATTACCCCTTAAATTTGCTTTAATCCATGCCGATCATTTCCCAGAGCTGATCATTACTGCAGACTTTAATTGCTTTTGTTGGCTTGTATGTTGCTCGTGTTCAAACAGAACAGATTAACAGGAGGCTGGCAGCCGGGAAACTCTTTGAAAAAAAGGCGGGAAGATGAATTAAGAACCTCACAGTGTACTTTTTTTCAAGGACTTTCCCAGAAATTGTGGTTCACACCTATATTAACCTCAGAAAAAGTCTGCAGGAATTAGATCCTGATCGTGCTGTTATCAGTTTTATAGTGGTACCAGCCATCTGTGTCATATGGAGTTGTAGGCATGAAAGTCAGTACAGAATTGGAAAAACAGTGACTGAATCACAGCAGAAAGAAGGATAAGAACATTATCTCCAGATAGAGCAGTATGTAAGACAACCGAGATACCAAGTTGTATGTAAATCACAAGCCCGTATCAATAGAAGAGATGGTCTCACACTGTCACTCCTTCTGTGGTTTGGGTTTGTGGGTCGCTGGGAGAGAAGGGCACTCTCATTCCTACCCAGAACACGCAACCCAGTTCCCATCCCTTCAGAACATGTTATTTATCTTAAGGTAGCTGCCAGGTGCAGCAGAAGCCGGATTACGTCCATGATAAAAGAGATCTTTTCTTTCAATAACATGGTTTATCTATTAAGTGAAACTGCGTTTAGAAGAGGCTCAGAATGTTTGCAACATCCCCCCTGGTAATGAGGTTAATGCACCAAATAAAGCTGATACTGTGTAACATGCATCAGGAGCATCTTCATTTAAACACCAGGTATATTTGCAGCCATTCAGCACTTTCCCATCTAATCCAAACTCATCAATTTATCTGTTTTTCAGTTTGTTTCCAACATGAACATTAGAACCCTCTCTACATTTCCCTACTTGTAACACAGATTCAGGCTAGTATAAAAGAGAAGTTTTGTCCACACAATACATTTTTCTTCCCTCCCACACCATCATTATCTCTTTCCCTTTGTAGCTCAGTAACACCTAGAAGCTTTGGCAGAGCACCAGGAGTTTCACCAGTGCTTGGCATTGTACAGCTACACGGCAGTGTCGGCTCTAATCAGGCTGATATCACAAAACCGCAGCAAAGGAGTGACAATTTATATATACACAATATGCTTGGGAATGAGCAAAATCTAGGAAGAAGAAAGGGAAGGAAACCAAACATCACATACAAATATGATGAGGGATAGCTGGATCTACAATAAAGTAGTGGTGGCAGAGCATCATGATAGAGTGGCAAGGTTATGTTTAAGTAGTTTACGTAGGAAGAACAAGTTGGTAGGTGTAACAGCCACCAACTGGTTATCAGTCATATTGTATGTTTACACACAGCTGTGCCATGACAAGAGTAGAATTTATAAGGAGGGAAAGAAAAGAGCTAACTTTATGGGAAGCTGATGTTGTGGTGCACACACAGCATAATGGGAGCTCAAAGCATTCTTAATCTTTAGATCAGAACTCAATGAAGAATACTTTCTTATAACTTACAGTAGAAGTACCCACTATGATGTCGGGATAAGGGTGTGGAACGAGAGCCATGTTATTATAGTCCCTGTGAAATCAAAAGGCTGCGTCCTGCAGCTCCAAAGTCCTTCTCTTTCCTCCTTCCTTGTCTAGCTAAACAGATATTCTCTATCTGTGAGAATAGGTATGTTCAACAAAGAGGTGCCATTGTGTTATAATACTCTCCAGTGCAATAGACAATATTTAGCATGTAGCTGCTACCCTGAAATTATTTTAACTGAACAAAACAGGAAAGATAAGGTTTTGTACACCTTCATTATACATTGGGAAAAAGCAAGAGACTGTAGTAAATAGGAAATTTGAGAAATACAAAGAAATTAGAGTGGAGATCATCAACCTCAAGACAAGGGATTTTAACTGAGAAATTGATGACGTAAAGATGGGAAGCACTGATTACACTGTGCGGCACAAGACTATTGTACAAAGAGAACAGAAGAACCTTGAGTAATAAAGATCAACTGGAATGCAAAGGTAATAAGTGCAAGGTCCCACATCTGGGAATTAACACCACTAACATTTACAAAAACAGGGGCTTTGGAAAGTGAGAGAGAAGAAATTGTGTATGTACAACAGGCACCACTATGTTGCAAACTGCAGAAGGGGAATGCAATCCTAAAATGTTATGGGATGTGATATTTCAAGAAAAAAATAAGTGGGATTAAAGCTGCAACACAAAACTGTGAGAATAATGTGTACAATTCCAGTCACGCATTTTCAAAGCAAATTAAAATGGAAAAAAAAAAAAAAATGGAAGAAAATTTCCTGGAATAATCCAAGAGAAGTACAGTCTTGTCAACTGTGAAATAATTTCTTGTTCAATCCATAAAAACATATTGTCAGGAATATCACTTTTTTCACTATAACTGTAGAAGCTGAACTAGTAAAAAAAACCAAAACAAAAGAACAAAAAAAAAACCCTGAAAGCACTTTGTTAACTAAAGAGGGAATTAAGTACACACCAGCCATGAATAAAATCATCTTGGAAAGTGGAAGAAAAAAATCTATCAGAGTAAATAATCTTTATAGATTTCCATAGGAAAAACCCTAGAGGATAAATAGAGTTTTGGTAGAACTTGATAAATTTACTAAATATATTTTTATGACATATTTGCCTCCAACAGAATGGGAACAAATTGATTAACTCAGGAGATCACTTCCCAGTCTATGTCTAAAACAAAAAAAATTCACCCTTTGTACAAAAAGCAAAACTCAAATTTTAAATATCCTTGGGCTTATGGCTTGAACACTTACAAGAATTCTAAAAAGTTTTAAAATTTTAGAGTTTCAGCCATGGCACATAATTTATATACCGCACATCTGTTTGGCTCTTAGGTTTTTATACATAGTTTAGAGAGGCATTTTTTCCTGTGTTTGAGGGATCTTCTGAACACCAGATTAAAAGCATCTGCATCAAACTCATCTTAGACACCACTGCCAGCATTTAGTTCTTTCCTTGCCATAGAACAGGGTTTTGTCAGGCTCCCTCAGCTAGACACCATTTTCACATTTGGGAACACAATCCAAGAAAAGCTTAGGGAAAATGTAACAAAAAATAATAATACTCATTCTGTCTGAAGCAAAGTGCCAGATCTTGCTGTAGAAAATGACTGGTTTAGTGCTTATGTAGGCTTTTCCTCCACAATTTAAAGGGACAACCCTTGGAAAAGTTGCTCTGAGAAACATTACTATAGAAAGAAGGCTAAACATTAACAGAGTAGGGAAGATGGAGGAGACAGCTCTATTGCAAGGCACAGGTCAGATTTTCTCTTCCATCGATATGCATCAATGAAATGGAAGTAAATTGATGAAACTCTGCTAGCCAGGATACACACAGCTCAGATGCTCACCCACGGGTGAGGCTTGCCTTTACCTTGTGTCGATGTGGGGGTACTACAGATTATTCCAGTGGATTTAAAGTCAGGGTGAGCAGACATTAACAGGAAGTGGGGAAATTCACATTTGGATTGCACTCCTCCAACTCACCTTCATTTGCTATTTTGTTAAACTTAGATATTCTCAGAAGACCTAGCTGCAGGCTCTGATGCCTATGTGCATATTTAAGGAGAGAGCTAAAAATATTACATATCTTCCTTTGCTTCAAACTGTATCAGCATGAACACCAGCACTCTTGAGAGATGACTTCTGAGGATTGTGCATCTTAGAAGAACCTTGTTATGTGTGCAGTTTTTTTCTATTCCACAAAATACGACCAAAGTCAGCAAACAACTTCAAAATGCATCAGCACAAGACATACAGACATACTTAAACAATGCATCATAACATAAGCCTCTTTCTCTTTTAAAACAAGGTCAAAAAGTCAGTCCTAAAATCTAGGAAATAAGTTAACACACATAAGAATATTTATTTTTCTTTTCAAGACTTGGGTACAAAGAGCCTTCCTACCACTCTGTAAATTCCTCAGCTAGTTGACAGAGACAGAAGTAATTCCCGCACTCACAGAAGCAGCAAGGTCTGGATTCATCCCTTTTCATGCAGGCTCATTTCATACTCCCTCTATACTCAGCAGAGACTTAAAATATCAGAACTTCCTCCCTATAACACTTTCCCTTCTATGTGAGTGACAAAGAAAGTCCAAAGTGATTATGGTCCCTGTAGCTTCAAGTACTGACTCTGGCTGGAGCACTGTGTTCATCCTATCATGGCACTTCTGCTGACACAAATTGTTTTGGAAGAGCTGCAAGAGCCTCTGAGCAAAAACTCAATCCAGGCACCATAACTGCTGCAGAGATGCTGGCTCTCTGAAATGGAGGGGGATGGTGAAAATGTTTGTCTTTCAGGAACTCTAAACACTGGTGGCAAGTATGTCATTTGTGCTGATGGTACCAGTTTGCCTCCTTTACAGCTGTGGCATAAGGAAAACATTTATTGCCCACTCGTTAGTGATTTGCCATTTTTACTGTGCCAAAGCAAGGTTTTATAAGTGCTTTCTGCTTTTGCACATTAAATCCAGGGTGTGTAAGGTGAAAAGAATGTGGGGCTGGTGGAAAGAACACTTAGGATTTCTTAAGGAAATTTTTGTGTAGCAGAGAGAAGAGAACCAAAGGGTCTTTTATCTATGAAAACACAGAATTTGAGAAACAAATTTTAGGCAGGAAAGTCTAATGTTTTGGTTTTTTCTACTTCCTTTGGCCTTGGGAAATGAAGAATCACTTTAAAGATGAATTATGAGAGAATACTTGAATTTCTTTTCCCATTTCAATTCAAATAGGTGCTCATTCTTAGATATTACAAATAAAAGCAACATTTTTGAGCAGCACTCATCAAAGAAATGAAGGGCTGGCTCAAAGGTTAACTCAATAGTCAAAGTATTAGCACAGAATTTAGAAAACCTATTGTAGAACAGGGAGTTGAATAAAAGCTTCCTATATGACTTCAAATTACATCACATTTTTTTGCCTTTTCTTTGCTTTCCACATATATTTGAGGTGTTTCTATACAATGATAATGGATTAAGTAAAGCAGTCTTCAAAACTAACTATAAAATTAACTCAGTAGTGTTGAGGATTCATTAAAAAAAAAAAAGTGGAATATTTCAAGTTTCACATCCTATTAAAAGTATTTTGCACCAGTTTTTGAATTAGCACCTTGTCTTGCACATTAAAAACTTTTTGTAGCTAGCTATTATCTAATGGGATAAGGTGGATGAAGTCCTCTGGTGAGGACAGTTTCTCAGAGAAAATGAATGCAAGGGCATTAAGTGTGAGGAGAAAAAAACCAAACAAACAAACAAGCAATTTGAGGTGCATTTTCAGACTTCAACTCTACCAGCTTTGAAGTTGAAGTCTCTGATCAAACATCTGGTGCATATGCCAAGATCTATGTAACTGTTCCACCAAAGCCTACTGAATCATGTTTGCCACCTTCACATTTCACGAACATATATTAATATAACAAAAGTCATACTTGACAACATATGCCTGTAACCATCTCTGTCTAAAAATCTGTGACTTGATCCTAGCTAATCTTCCTATCTTTTTTCATTCCTCAAACTGGTGTTACCTAGATATTAGCTACAAAATCCTCCTCCTGGCACACCTGAAGTCCTTTGTGCTTTTAGTCATATGTTCCAGTATGAATGAGATGTCTGAAATGTTAGTCATAAAAGAACTACCCCTCCAGAAAAAGTATCATTATCTGACACTGAAAAAAGTACATGTCAAATTGCCCTTAACTTTCAGTCATTTAAAGCTTTTAATTTCTGAATGTAATTGTAAAAATTAAAGCTTTGCTCCCACCTCAAGCTTTGTTAATCACACAGTTTAAAATCAGACAAACATAATCAACAAATCCAGCTCAGCCTGGACATGGTTACCACCTTCACCTAGTGGCTGAACATATTTTTTCCTTTCACAGAATGTAAGAATGAGACTTCTTTAAAAATATAGTAACTGGTGTTTCATTATCTTAATCTTGCTTTATTTTAGTAATTACTGATAATTTCTCCTTGCACCATCAAATCAGGAAGCCAAAATGTATGTATTTATTTACATTAACCTTAAACATCTCAGAAAAATCTTCTTCCCCTAACATACCTTTAGCAAATACATTTTTTTCTATTGACAACTTGTGTTTTGGTCTTTATTCAAGACAACACCTTCTGATATGATGTAATACACTGTATTAACACATTCATTTCCAATCCCAGTTCATGCAGTGAAAATCAATGCTTTAGGAAGACAGACAGGCAGATACCTAAGTCTGAGTTCATGTACTAATTTCTTAATGTCAGTATCCCATAATTCTGCCTCATTCTTTGCTTTTGCTACCCACTGCTGTATCATAGCTAAATGCAGGATATGATCATAAAACCTCATCTACCCAGATGGATTCCTGCACCTCTCTGGAACCTGGAATCTCAGTTTGGCTCCTTGTTGGTGTGAAGATTCATTTACAGTTATGCAAAAAAAACAGATTAGGGCTGATATGGGTGAACTCTGCAAGTTATTATTTTCAACAGTTAAACCTCAAGCAAGTGCACAGAGCTGAGTAAGTTCAATAATAGTCTGAAACAGCAAAGACCCACCAGCAAATTCATTTTCAAATATAATAGTGTCAGATCTGCAGATTGCACTGATGCCACCAATACTTTTATCACTGGGTATTAAGATTTCTTTTTATTTCCTTTAATCTTCAAAGATTAAATTTTCCACTTGATAAAAATCAACAAAGTATGTTGATACACACATCATCAGCTACACCTTTAGATTAGGTTAGATTTGATTTAACATTATTAATTATTCTGCTTTCCAGTGAGTAATTCAGCCATGTGATTGCCTACCCAAACCATAGCAGAACATCCACACATATTGCATAACCTGCAACTGTGTTAACCTGAAGGATTCCTCAGAGTATAAAGGTCCAGATAGAAAACTTGATGTACTATGTAGGAATTTCTTCAATGGCTACAGTCACCTGTTGGACAGTATCTGGACACCACACCCAGTTTGAAAGATAGGACGTACAAGAACCAAGCCATAAACAGAAAGATTCTGTATCTTGAGCACATTATAACATCAGTAGCCTTCATTCCTCTGGGCAACAAAACAGGTGAGGTGAAATGTCAAAGCAGGGTAAAAGAGGAGCCTAAAGATGAGGACAGATTCCCACCTAATATAAAGAGTTCCATCGAAGCAAGAAGACTAGTGTGGTCAAAGGAGATACAAAGCCTTATGCAAACCAAGGGTGCAGTCAAGACAGTCTTAAAAGCACACCAGGAACACCAAACATTTCTTCATAATTTTAAAGCCAGGCAGGCCCTTTAAAAGATTAAGCCTAGCTCTTGTATGACATACTCCATCAAACCACATGCTACACTCCTGGGCTGAGTGTAGGAGTTGAGGTCTGACTGAAGCTCATCTTGCTGAAATGCATAGAATCCTGATTTTAACATGACAAGAAATAGAAGATACAGTATTTCCCTTCAGGACTATACCCAAAATGAAAACAAACAAACCCAACAACCCAAACTCCACCAAAAAAAAAAACCAAAAAAAACCAAAACAAAACAAACCAACAACCACCAAACCCAAACAAAAGCGAACAAACCAACCAAACAAAATGGAAACAAAACCAAAACAAAATAAATAAATAAAAAAAAAAACAAAAAAAAACAAAAAAAAACAAAAAAACCACACAAAACCCACCAACCAAGGTGTCTTACTGACAAAACTTGAATTCAGCTTCCAACCCATATTTCTCTGCTAGACTGAGCAGAGTTCAACACCCAGCATTTTCTTTCCTGAAACGATTCCTGGTTTACACTCAAGTCATCTCTCTATCTTTCTTGCTACATTCAGCAGATGAGTATCCTTAGGTTTCTCTCTGTTGTTTCTGTTTAGAAGAGAGGTGTTGTAACTCGACTGAAGTTACAGCTAAATTATTACAGTTTGCCTCTAAAAAGGAATAAATTAAACAAGTTAATCAGTAAAACTGACAGGTTTTCTTAAGGTGAAAAGTGGCAAAGTAAAGAGAAAACAAACTCTCATGAAAATATCAACCCAGACATACAATGGGGAGCTTCCTTGTGGTCTGTTACTCATCCATTAGATGTCCTCATGTGCCATCGGGATAGGGCATTGGCCGAGCATAAAAAAAAGGACAAGCAGCAACTCACAGCAGAAGCCCGTGGGTTTGTTGCATTCAGTGTTCATGTGTGTTTTGTACACACTTAATGCTTGAGAGCAATGATTTTCTGAATGACAACAATAACTGAATGGTTCCAGGGGGGATTCCAAAGCTGAAGCTATTATGAAAAAACTCACCCATGATCTCATTTAAGCAGTCACAGATTGAACCGTAGTTATTAATGTCAATGGTCCCTCCACAGAGAAGCAAGGTTGGAGTAGACAAGAGAGGCCAAGTTATTGATGGATATTTATTTACATACAGATCAGATCTAATTATTTGGTTCCCCCACACTAGTGGCCAAATTGTATTTACCCATCAAAGCCACACATTACTTTAGAAAACAAACAAAGCAAGACCACATCTTCAGCTGCTTTAAATTAAAATCAGTCAATTACCACATTAATCTCAAACACAAGTGGAACAGTTATGAGATTGCCCACCCTGCCACTGGGGAAGCTCAACAAAATGTCCCAAAACCGCTGTAATTTACAGAAAGGCATGTGAAAGTAAACCTTCGTTTGGGGTTTAAGCCACGGTAGTTCAAGATCAGCTTCACCAGCATTTCATCAGGCTGATGACCACCAGGAGAGAAACAGGAATGACAGCTAGAAGCAGTAACTGCCTCAATCATCTCAGTTCAATCAACCTGTGTTCATGAGTGACCTTCCCCCTTCAGCAACAAGCATAGATACCTTCCATGACATTTTTAGTTGAACAGCAGGTGCTTGAGAGTAACTGTTTCACCTTTATCTATTATTTTAGTTACCTGAATGCTGAACTTGCAACCCGACGTCATCTACTGAATGATTAAACTTTTTTGCTTATTATCAGCAAAACATTGTAGTGTTCTAAAATGTGTTTATTATTTTGTTCACAAAATCCTTTCATTTGTTAAAACAAGCAAAAGTAGATGGTCCCTTTTAGCCCTGCTAATTATCAACATTTCCTGTGCTTCAACAGATTACCCACACCAAAAAAAGAAAAACATTAAGGAATGCAGCAAGGATCATTTCTAGATTTACTTAGTCAACACACAAGAACATGGAGACACTCCCCTTCTCATTAACCTAGGAGCCAGCTTGAAGACGGCATAGGGAGTTTCACAACACTTCCTTTCTGCACAGATGAAAGGCTGCAGATTATTCAGTAGTGAAGGTGAGCCAGGGGAAGACAGGAACATCCAGGATTGAGAAGGCTGTCCACACCCATTAGCAATTTTTAACCAGAGGGCTGAGCCACAAGCAAATATGTGCCAGTTGCCTTTGTAAAACTTTTCTTTTTTTTTTTTTTTTTTTAAGATGGTTCAAGGACAACACTGCAAAGACTGCAGAGGAGAATTTGTTAGAAGCCCAAATGAAGAGCCACCACCAACAGGCTGGCATTTCAATAGAGATTTTGATGGGGTTGGTCCAAGTATCTTCATCTGGAGTTGAATTAAGAGCCTGCACTGTTAAGGAAAAGTTTCTTGAGGCATTTAAGGACATTGTTTTTTTTCTGTGTCTCCAGTCCTGTGCAAGACATTACTGGCACTATATGCTTTACTCGTAAAAAAAAAAAAAAAAAAAAAAACAAAAAACCAACATTCATTTCATGGCAATAATAATGAATATACAGTCCAAAATGCCCTTTCTCCACCACACACACACCTCTCACTCCCTCACGCTAACCAATGGGACTACAAACAGGAATATACACTCTTCCTTTCTCCCCCATCCATCTTTCTCTCCTCTTGAGACAGCATGTACTTAGCCTGGCAGCTCTGGAGCCGTCAGTTTCACAGACATACTTGGTTTATCCCACAAGTGGTTAACCAAGACATCAATAAACTACTCAGCAGAGAGGACTACAGAGATTTACCTCTCCTGAGTTCTGCCTTGTGGCTGGATTCTAGCCACGTGAAGCTAGCTTCCAGCTCCAGGTCCGCTAGGAGATGGCCAGAGCCCTGCACCCCAGTCTCTGGTTCCCTGCAGGCTACACACAGAGGTTTTGGCTTTGGAGCCCCAGAACATGTTTCCTCCTCGTCATTTGCTTCGGCCACTCTCAGACAGCTGAAACTGGCCTTGTCACTATTGCAATAATGGTTTGAGGAGTGTAGGGTCAAGGCAGGCCAGGAGATCTGGAAGGCTCTGGCTGGAATAAGAAGGGATTTGTTCGGCCAACACAGGCAGTAGGTTTGACAGTTTTCCAGCACCATGGCCATGCTGGAAAAAATCTGAGGTTTTGACTCCAGGCCTACAGCTGGCAATTCAAAACCTGCTCGTGCAGATGCATTTTTTATGGGCCAAAACAAGTCCATATAAAAAGAAGTTTCTGCCAGGAGACTTTCTTCCAGTTTCTCAAACAGAATAAACAGATCACTTCTGTGAGGGGATAGGGGTGTGCTCACAACAGGTTGGGTCAATCTCAAAGCATTGCCTAAGATCCCAGAGCCCTACCTGGTGTTTAGTACACCAGCAGAAGCTCCTCAGGTGGATCTGGCCTCCAGCCAACCTGAAAGGAGTGAGGTAGAGGCTACGCAGCAGTGGAGTCAGTGTCACATCACGTAACCAGGAGAGCTCTAAACCCCTTGGTTTCACTCCTATGTAAATCCAACCCCTTCAAACAATGCAGTTTTCCCTTTGGAGACCAAATGAGCAAGAATGACTGGCACACCAGAACAGAGCACATTGAGCTAACTATGAAGGTTAAACCTACATGTGCACTCCCCTATAAGCATGAATGCTAACGCGCAGAGGTAGAGGAACTCTCCTCTCCCTCTTGGCTGGTGCCCCCTCCTCTCCTCAGCTTTCCACCTCCTGCCGGCTTGGGAGCTCCTTTGACCAATCCAGAGGTCACTTTGGTGTACCAGAGTGACAGAAAACAACCCATCATTTTTTGCTGGGGAGCTCAGGATGGATTGTTAAATTATCTTCCTCCTAGAAAGACATGAAGAGTTCCAGTAGCTGGAGTGGAAATGTGGTAAACTTGACCTTGAAACAGTTTCCTGGGGGTAAGGATGATTAAACACTGGAACAGTTTGCCAAGAGAGAGGATGATTCGCTTTGCTTAGATGCTTTACAAGAAGATTAGATCTCTTTATCAAACCTATGACTTAATTCCATTTCTGGGGAGAGGTTTTACAGTCTAAGTAAGCCAGAGGGGAGAGTGAAGTTTGCTAATCACTGCCTTCTTCTTGACTTGGAGTCCCTCTGTCTCTGAACATACCATACTTTCTGACAGTTGTGGTGCAACAAGATCAGAAATGTTAACTCCTTCCTCCAGCACATTCTACCTCCAAAAAAAATGAGGTGAGCAGAATGCTGGAGGACCTATAGATTTCTGCTTTTTCTAACCCTACATGTAAGATTTCACAAGTCATATAGTTTGACAAGCAGCACTGGAAGAGTGTATCTTCCACCAAGTCTCCTATGGAGACGCCACCCTTGAATGCATGTACTCTCTGGTTTCTAAGCACTGCATCTCCTAATTCTGATACTTTCCCCAGTGAGCTACACTGGTTCCTGAGGTCCCACAGCAAGAATGAGGTCGAGTCACCTTGCTGTCAGTGTCTGGCATGAGGCATGAGGTGACCAAATGAGACTCTCTCAGTAATACATGAGACTTGACAAGTCTGAATGTAGCCAAGTAGGTTTTAGACCTTCTAGGGATTTAGACCTTCCAGGGATTCCCTTCAAGCAAGTTGATTTCCATCAAAGGTGACACAGCTAATCTCTTGTCCCCCATGACCTTCATGGAAGAGGAAATGAGCAGAAATAGAACCTGGTCTACAGAGTAGTTCATATAATGGCTAACATCATGCTTTTACTGCATTCAGCCTCTGTCCTATGCGTGGGCTTCACACTCTTCTTTGCCAAAAGCAAGTCAGCTCATTCTCCAAACAAGATAGAAAATGAAACCAAAAAGGAGAAATTCAGAAATTTTCTAGCCATCAATTCCTGCAAAAAATAATTCTCTTTCAGCAAGTGTAAGATATTCTGAAACCTGAAAACTTGTAAGGTATCGGACCAACAGACATTTATACTTGTGGGATTGTTACAGTATCCGTACCAGCACTAATCTCACTACATATGGTTCACAGATTTTAAGGTCAGATGCTTAGGATCATCCAGGCAGTATAACACAAACCTCTGAATTTCAGCCAGAATTTCACCCACATCAATCCCATACGTTAAGTTCGGCAGATTGCTTGGGCAATACCTTCTTTCAGCTCAGTGAGATCTTTGATTTGTATACAGATGGTTCCTTTCTGTTTCCTTTGAAAATGATGGCTTAGGTTAGAGAAGAACAGCAGACAACAGCAACAAACCATCTCCCACAGTGCACCTCCCTCCCCACCCCAGAAAACTAGTGAGGAATTCTGAGTAATTTGCACTAGAGACACTCATGTTTTATGCAAACTGTTGTAAAGAGGAAAATACCAGGTGACACCTCCATATTGGAGATGCCGCTGCCTGCCCTCAGTGGGCTTATATAAAAAGCCATAATACACATAAAAAGTCTAATGTGCCTTCAAAATTACTTCATCTTTTATTTCACCCTTGTCTTTCTTTGTCACTCTTTATATGAGTCAAGTGGGGAATCTGGACAAAATTGAGGCAATTTAGGTTAGTAAATGGAGCTAGAGTTTATGGTCAAAGTTAAGCTCTGGAGGAAGGATTCCCCATCGCCTCCCCCATAACCAGTCCACCTCTGCTTCACAGTCAGCTTTATTTAGGTGTTCCTTCCCAGCTCCAGCACCCACTCTCTGCCTAGTGATAAGGCTGTCTACTAAAAGGGGAAAATACAAACAGAAAGCTATGGAGGGCAGCTGGGTGAGGGATAAAAATAGCAGTAGGGCTTTTTGTAATGGCATCCTTTGTACCATTAGAGTGAAAATTCTGGCAGCACTTCTATTTCACGGGGTCAGTATCTCCAAAGGGAATGGCATACATACACATTTAAAAAAAAAAAAAAAAAAAAAAGTTAGAAATCAGCTTGAATTACACAATTACACTCAGGAAATCATTGGAAAACCAATCCTGGAGCACAGGGTGACAGGGTGACAGGGTGACAGAGGCAACCTGCTTGGCAGCCTGAACTCACTGCTTTCCTGTATCTTTTCTGTTGTCTTCCCTCCACCCCCTTACCTATTCTGAGGCTATTTGTAGCAGGCTGTCTCTATCTGTGCAGCACCTGGAAGTCTGATAATGATCTCTGGGCTCTACTGCAACATAGTGAGACTCCAGTTGGCTCCAAGGTCCACATATCTCACCAACTAGTAACAAGTTAAAAGTTTGTACTTGAGAGAGAAAAGGAGGAAAAAAAAGAGAAAAAAAAAGAGCTATTAGCAGCAGACCTGCAGCTAATATTTTCCCATTTAAAACAGAAATAGTGCTGAAAAGCAAGATGGAGTCATTGAGGAAAAAAAATGCCAAAATTTTTCCTGTCCAGAAAATTCTCTATACTTGCAGCTATCTCTCCTATGCTTGCTGATATAAACTATACCTTAACCTGTGGGGATTAAGACACCATTTTCACAGAGGTTGATCATCTCCTAACGGTCTGCTCTAGACATCCAGTGAAGCTGCTAATACTGGGTATCTTCCAAGACCAGATCTCAGCCCGTTGTCTGAAAATCTCACTCTGCTCCAGCATTTCTATTGTATTCTGTTCCTCTGAATGTCTTTCCCGCAACTGCTATAATGTAATCCACCAGTGATCACCGACCCACCCTCTCATCTGGAAAACTTTCTGCAAGCTGCTGAGCAAGCAGGGTTTGCTGGGTCCCATCTCTTAAACTCAAAAAAATCCAACCAACCAACAAAAAACCAAAACAAACAAACAAAAACAAAACAACAAACAAACAAAAACCCTCCAGATCCAAATATCCAAACTCTGACTTCCAGGAATTCAAACTCTGAAATTTCAGTTCAGATGTAAATTAAATGCAAGCCTTTGTCTTTCAGGTTTACAATACACGTAAGTGGCACCAAATCATATGTTTTCTGAAGCTGGCTGAGAATTGAATCAGTCCCTTCAGGTAACCATTCTTCTGTTTGCTTTTGAGGATGACACAGATGTAGTTTAACTCAGTAGCTAATCAATAATTTAATTTTGATCCCTAACTAAATGAAACCTGATAAATATCAGACACTTTTAAATTGGGTTTAATTAGTGTTTATGAATGTATTTGAGGGCTCTGATTCACAAACTGTGGTAACTGGACACTGAAGCAACCTCACCTTGTCTCTCTGCTAGAAGCTACCCATTTCATGCCCATTTCAGAGGCAGCAGATGGTCCTCAGACATGCAGTGCTTAGGTGCCCTCATCCTAACGGGAAGTAATCTCATAAACCTTATCTTGATGCCCATGTTCAAAGGGAGCAATGTTGGTGATGTGGAGGAGGAGAAAGGGACATCAAAGAGGCAGCTGGGGAGGGGCCCTGCTTTGAATTTCCAACTGTGGGTAAAAGGTGGTTCAGGAACAGCTGATGAGAGTGATGAGCAGAGCAGAAAGACGTCAGCACGGGGAGAGATGGAAGAGATTGCATCTGTTTCCTTCACAGACTACGCAAACAAGGAGTGACATAGTGGAAGCGTGTAAAAGAACTAATGGTCTAGAGAAGTTTTGGCTACCTACCATGTCTCTCAACACACAAGAGCTCCTAGCAAACCTAGCAATTGCACTTCAGTAGATAGATATTTTCAAGGTTAAAATATCTGCAGATCCTGTTCTTATTACCAGCTGACACCAGAATAACACCAGAAAACAAAGCATATCCACAGGGATGGCTCCCAGTTGGCCTTATAGAGAAGACTACCCTGCTCTGGGGAGAAGGAAGGTTTCATTCCCTGAGAGCAAGCCATGCCATGCCTCTCGCCCTCTGGGCTGGAGCAGGCCTTGGCCTGCTTTGTGCACCAGCACAGACACGGCCAGTCAGGTGGAGAAATTAGACAGAATCCAAAAGGTGTGAGATCCTTATCAGGACCTAGAATTGCACTCAACAGGGAAAGAAAACACAAAGGGAGAAGCCAACCACGTGTTGGTGGAGATTACTAAGAAACACACTCTAAGGACATATTATTCCAGACACTTCCCTACTCCTCTTCAGAAGTCACCAATATCAAAGTTTGGCCAACCATTGGGCTGACAATGGGGCTCTCATGCTTTGGTACTCCAAAACTGAAGCTAACAGCCACCACTTTCTGATGGAAATTATCACAATCCCACCAGCTAACTAGCTCTGTCACCTTACAGCTTGTCTAGATGTAGCACACACTTACACAGCACATACTGGACTGGTGTGGGAATACCACATCCCATGGGCAAAGGAAGATAT
Source organism: Megaceryle torquata (assembly GCA_024611175.1). Classification (NCBI taxonomy): domain Eukaryota; kingdom Metazoa; phylum Chordata; class Aves; order Coraciiformes; family Cerylidae; genus Megaceryle; species Megaceryle torquata. Next base: position 270,049 of record JANIJG010009902.1, read on the forward strand.
GATCCTAAACGTGCAGTTTTGCCAGTGTGCCCAAGGGCCACGTTGGCCCTTAGGATCTTTGCCTTGAAAGCTGCAGTGCTGGAAGTCCATGCTTACTCAAGCCCCGACATAACAAGGGTGTGCATTTATCTATCATACTTAATTTTAAATAAATATCAATAATTTTTTCCTCTGGGCCCTCCTTTCTCATTTTGTCCAGAGCAATGATTATATCATAGCCAACATTATGATGCAAAATTAGAGGGAAGTAAATGCATTTAGAAAGGTGGCATCACCCAAAGAGATGTGATGACTGCTCACATTAACTCAAACACCTTTTTCCCTCAGGTCTGACCTTAGGTGTAAATTGGAGAAGCCTGATGGGACATACAAAGAAGTACTATCCTGTTGACCCAGTTTTCATAGAGAGCACTGTGTATAATTATTTTGGCCACCTGCAGTTGATAAACCAATCCCATGTGAGGCTAAAAATTATCCAGGCATTTAGTGGTGACACAGCAGTAAGCTAGAATCCTGCATGGCAAACCGGCTCAGCCACAGCTATGCTGGAAGAAGGTGTGGTGAGGCATGATCCAGGACTGAGATAGCTCTGCTGGCAGATGTCTTCAGCACAGAGAAAGCTCTACAGGTTTCTGCCTAGCTGGTTTATTTTGTTCAGGAATGTTAAAATAAGAAATATCACAAATATCTTCTTTTGTTATAAAGTAGTAGCTGCACAAGAGATGTATGCACAGTGCTACAGCCTGCAGGAATAACAGTATTCAGCAGTAAATAAAACACTTCTGGAACTACTGCACTGCTGCAGAAAACCACTCTTCGTGGGAAAAGTTATAGCACTAAAAGTGAAATTTGGTCTATAAATAGCATCAGTGCAAAGGATTTCTGCCAGCAAAGCTGTAACACAGAATACCCCTTCTTCAGGCCCTGAGAGATGCTGCTGTGTCTGCTGTAGTTCACAGCAGAGACCAGCAGGAATTTGCTGAGGTGGCATCCTCCTTGTCTGTGCTGATGACGCCACATTACCAGGCTATAATCATCCGTGCCGTGGATTGCAGTGCTAAACTCCAACAGTTTAGGCTCACACAGAATGTTTTCCCCCACGACCAGGCTGGTGCTCTCAAGAAGCTGGACAGCGCAGGTTAGGCAGCCAGGTGTGAACACAAACTTCAGATGTTCAGTGGGTTCTGTAGCCCCAGGAAACAGGTTTCTGAAAGAAATCAAGTGTGGTGCAAATGTAGCCCCTCACAGATCACTGCCTTGTCACCCCCTTTTTGTACTCACTCATGCAGCCTTGATATCACTTCCCTCATTTCTCAGATTTTCACTTTATTTCTTCACAGGTTGAAAGGACTAAAAGACAATTTATATATCTGTATAATTTTGGGTTTGCGTAGAGTGCACAACTTTTTTGGACAACCTAACTGGGGTGTGATAGATGAGAATTTATAAATTTTCATTTTTTCACAATGGAAACATATTTTTTTATTTTGTCCTGATCTGGCAGGGGGGTTGGACTCGATCTTTGGAGGTCCCTTCCAACCCCTAACATTCTGTGATTCGTATGTGATGTGCCGCAGAGCCTCAGTGGATCCTCAGAAATAAACAGTGATATAGCTGTTACTAATTTGTCTAAAATTAAGCAAACCACTTGGGAAAGCATTCTCCCTGTAACTTAAGACAAGAGCACAAATGAATATAATTATATAGGAATAACTTTCTATTCTGTCTTGGGTTTCTTTATGACATTTGGGAAGGGATTTAAGTTCAGCTAAAATATTCCAATTTCTGCTGGGGAAAAAAAAAAGTTATATTCTTAAGTTAAATGATAGTTATACTACATAGTCTAATACATTTGTATAAATGGTAATGGTATAATACACCATGTAAGGAAAAAAAAAAAAAAAGCAAAACCAAAAACAACTAATTCCTGTATCTTCCATTACTGCTTATATCCTGATTTCATGCAAAATTGGAGTAAGTTATTAATAGCGGTGGACTTCCTGAAGATTTACTCTAAACAAAAAGATTTTCATCTGCTCTTACTGTGTAAACTTCAAATCCTGCTCTAATACAAACACAACTAAACTGTAAACCATCTCATTACATCTCAGGTCTGTTCTTAGTAAAGAGCATGTTATGTTAAAAACATCAGTATAGGCAAGTTTTCCCTTAATAAGATTTCCTCAAGACTCGCTAATGAACAGGGTTTAATAATGATACTGAACCATTTTCCAGGAATTATTCCAATTTGGACTCAGGTACAGAAGGCACACAGTGGACATATTTACAATGTGTGTACCCATGGTTCACCAGGTCTGTGTGGTCCATATCTCCATGAGCTATCATGTTTATAACTATGCCTTAGTGACATCTACCAGGGAAATCCAAAACATGCTCTCTGTAACACAAGCTAGTGACAACACAGGATATTTCTGCTCAGCAAGCCAAGCACAACATCTCTGCTAGGTCCTCTGCTGAGAAGAAAACATTTCCCCTATCTCTAGAGCTGAATAGAAATTATCTTACTACAGCCCTTCTTAGCTCAATGACAGTTTGCTGTGGACATCAGGCCCAAATACAATACAAACTGAATCCTCTGTTATGGCTAAACCAGTGCCATGGGGCCCTAATTGCTGCATTGCTGGGACTGCTGTGCCCTGGTGGCATTCAGATGCCACCCATTGCCAGCTTGGTATTCATAGCCACCCATTGCCAGCTCGGCATTGACAGTCACACAGTATGAAGTGCTGTGAGTGGGAGAGGTGTGTATCAGCTCCTCCTTTGCTTCTGCTTTCAACCTGCAGAGATTGTGCTTTTCACAGCTCGGTGATTAAGGCAGATGGTTGCCTGCAGAGCCCAAGGCAAATGGACAGATGGGCTCTCCTCCCCTCAAAACTACAAGCAAGAGCTTGCTGACCTTGCCAGTTTTCTTGGCTGGAATCGGTCAAAATAACTTTACTGTCTTCTATTCCTGCTTCCACTTCGAGTAAACTGGGACTGATGTAGATATTCGTTTTCCGTGCCTGCCTGCAGAGACCTAACACCAGGCTGGGGCTTGCCACTCAGCGATGAGCCTGAATTATTCCTAAACTCAATGGTGCTTCATCTCCTTCTGAACTGAGGTTGCTCTCCTACCACATTTGTTACAGATCTGATCAGGCAAGGAAACATTCAGCATTTCATCTCCATATAGTCCAAGCAGCACATTACCTTTGTTTATGTTAATGATTACATGCATTTATGATACCATAAACGCTTAGAATAGCCTTCAGGATCCATGTGGCTAGGGAGGAGGGAAAGAAGAGATAGTAGGGAATATAAAGGAAAAAAATTATATGGGAACATGCTGACCTCAGAACAAATTTAAACTGATGTTGGTATAATCTCTCACATAGAAGTAGCTCTGACCAATCACCTGGTGACCAGCTATATCTGATGCTGTTCCCCAGGACGTAGACATGAGAAACTACAGAGGGAGGAAAAAATAGAGGTAACGTAACCAGTGCTGAAAAGCACTGAGAAATTTCAACCTTCACCCTCCAAAGCCAAGGAGGGTGTACCTGTGTGGAAAGACAATATGCAGAAGTTCAGGGTTCATAGCTGGATTCAACCCATGAAAGTGGGACAGATAAAAAAAATCCCAAAATATCCTTCATGGTGAGAGCTAAAAGAATCGGTTTGGTTCATTTACAACCTATATAAACCCTTCTCCAGCCTCTGCAACACAATTTCAGATACTGGTGCTGTTGGGGCTGCAGATAGAGCAAGGAGACAAGAAGTTACTTGGTGGGACATGGAGGCCTTTGCATTTGGACCAGAAAGTGTTGCACAATCTGAAAATTGCACCAGTAACTGAAAAGAAGCTTGTAGAAATTTACCAGATTTGACAGGCCTGCTCCAAAGTCTTGTGAGCTTTAGAAAACCTCTCAAGAAGACTGGTTTGAAACAGGAATTTGTCACAGAATTCCAAGTCAATAGCTTTACTGTAAATATTTTACACTGAGATCTAACTACTTTCCTTCCCTCTTTTGTAGCAACCTTGCCTTGTGTCCTCTCCTTTCCCAAAAATCTGGTCTTTGCACTGTTTTGTTGTCCTACAACCTTGAACTCAAAGATGTGAAATCATCAAAAAAGAGCAAGGACTATTGCATCCAGCAGAAAGAAGAATGGAGGAGACAAGCAACTTCATGGAGTGTAATTGCCCAGCAATACATGTTGGTGTCATGAAGCTGATGTTATGATTTTTCAGTAACGACAGAGCAGACCTGTTGAACTGAAAAGCGAAACAGTTGGATTTTAGCTCACTGAGCTCTTTGACTCTGCTGAGCAAAAGTCCCTCACCTACTTGCTGAAGTCAATCCTGAATCATTCCAGCTACAGGAATCACACAAGTGGCCCATTAGAGTGAAAGCTCTTCTCCAACTACCTATTTGGTCTCCATATCAGGAGATTGTAGGTGAAAATGGAATCCAGCCTTGCCTACAGGGCTTGCTCTAAAAAAGGCATTAGTCAGGGAATGGAAATCCAGCAGAGAGATTGGGAACTTAAAACCCCTCTTTAGCTCCCCATCAAGAGTGGGATCAGCAGGTGGGACCCACAATGACATTGCTGTCCTTGCAGAGTTTACAAGCACCCTCAGGCATGCCTCTGAGCTCCCAGCTACCCACACTTCATTCTTATTCCCAGCAGACTCTGCCTAAGGCTATGAGGGGCACCAAAGTTTGCCTTTAGGAAGAATATGAAACCATTCCCATGTCCCAAACTTTTCCCTTCCTGCAACCTATTTTTAACTTCTCTCCAGAGGAAGCAGCATTTACACCAGTTTAAACCCTCCAGCCTGCTCATGTGCAGGCTGCTGGCCTCTATTTACACGTCACCTCCAAAGCTTTCATTTGGCAGGCAGTCTGGAAAATGTCAGCATTCTACATTAGCCTCCATTTCTTTTTTTAATTCACCATTCTTAATCAGTGTTTGGGAATGTATTAACACGGGGCTAAACCACAACGTTTGCATCTGAGCTTTCCTCATTTTCAAGGAGCTGAGCTAGCACCAGAGCCTGGTGAAGAGTCACTCCTGCCTCAGTACCACCTGAAAGCCAATGTGTAGCAGTGACTTTGACTTCCCATCGCAGAATTTCCTCTTCTTATTGAATATACAGTCACGGTAACCTTTTTTCCCCCCTCCTTTCCCACCTCTAAATCACCAAAGAGTCATTTGGTCCAGATACTGAAGCTGTTCAGAAACTTCTAGCTTGACCAAAGTCTGCCTTCAGGCAATGATGTAAACAAAAGGAAGCAGTGATAGTGGAAGAGTTAAACAACATTAAATTTCTCTGCAGTCACTTCAGGAATGAATATATGAGCTAGGTATTGCTGAATTTCATGAGTATATTTGATAGAGGAGTCTAAGTTTGCAAGAAGATAGTTACTCTGATGTGATATCAGAGGCTCTGAAATAGATGCAAAGTCAAAGAGCAATGACAATCAAGACAAGATTACTTCCTCTGCTCTTCCTCTGGTGGCCCATCTCACCAGCAAGGTGCTAGAAGGCAAGCAGAGGTCTGAGACTTGAAGCATGTCTATTTCCATAGTGCAGTCTCTCCTACACCTTGCTACGCTTGGGAGACACGTTAATTAACATCTGTAGTTATGAAGCCGTAAAGGGGTCTTAAGGTTCCCAAAGCAGTTGGGACACTGAGAAATCCATCCTCACCACAGTGCTCTTTCAGGGTCTTTGTGTGGTCACCAAAACACAACCCCCTAATGGCACAGGGAAACCTGTAAGTAACAGCATTGCCAAGCAAACAACCCTGCTAAGGATAACTACCAGAGACAGCACTGTGACTGGGACAGAAATTACTCAGACAAACTACCAGCACACCTCTGTAGATTACCACCCCTCTTGTTCCCCCAGATCCTTCCCTTAGGTTTTCAGCAGTACCAGCCCAATTGGCAGTAGGGATAGATCTGCACTGCACCTTTTTGTGCAAAACAGTATTGCAGCGATGCACTGACATATCTGAGGCATCTTGGAGCTACCCTACTTATGGTACAGGCCCTCCTCCATCAACTGTTGATCTCAGAAGAGGCTGTAAAACCTGTATGGGCAAAGCAAAGTAAGTGAAATTTGTCTAAGCTCTGAGCTGCCATGGGACTGAGGTTTAAAGCTGTTCAGTATCTGTCTTGACCATAATATTACAGACATGTAACACACCTACACTCCTTATGCTGTATCATTTTGAGTGACCTACAAATGGGTTCTCCAATTTTCCAAGTACATAAAATGTAGGGGCAGTTGCTAAAGTTCATCACACAAAATAATCCAGGAGATTTCCCATTTTTGGACTACTGGAAAGCCCCATCTACTCAGTGTTTAGTGGACAGCAGCTTCTAGAACTCTGAGGAAAGTGTGTAACAAATCTCACATTGCCAGCAGTGCAGGAGAATTATCAAGCATGTAAAGGTAAGGATGATCTTGCATCTTCCAATTAGAAATACCATGACTAAATTCTACAGTCCACACAACCAACTTCCAGCTTCATAGACATATCACCAGGGATCAGTTTCTTTCTGTTTTGAGGGGAAAAAATAACAAGGGAAGCTGAGCAAATCATAAGCTGAAGGCAGAGATACCTTCTGGTTAAGTATCAAAACACCACCAACTTAATAGCTCTAGAGATATTAACACATGGGGCTGGCATACATACCCACCTAAACTTCTCATCACATGTGTAGGTAAAACTTTGCATTTGGAAGCATTCAGTAGTCTCAACTCTAAACTCCTAATTTTCATGGTGGTCTATTAAACGAAAGAAAAAAATAATCACAAAACAAGCAAACAAACAAACCAAAGCAAACCAAAACAAACCAAGTGAACAACAATAACAACTAATAATAAAGAGTACACAGTACCTATTAAGGAGAAGACCTAGATGGTCCTAAAGTGATATATTCTTATTTTTTATTTCTGTTCTCACCAAAAGCAAGATCCATCTCTCATCACCTTCCCGTGTACACCGTAACACTCACGGGAGGTTACATCTACACTAGAACTATACTGGAGCTACATTGGTACAGGAGGGTTAACCTATATATGTTAGGCACTACGGTTTGGATCTGCAGTCCTAATGGAAGTGAATAGGAAGCAGAGATATTATCTTCTTCCTAAACACACAGGCCATGATAGATGGGAGAAAATCTGGGGTTGCCTAGATGCCCTTGCTCTATTCCTATGTGCAGTGCTGGACAATGTACTTTGGTCCTCTAAGCCTCCCTCCCCCCTCCCTATTGCACATCTCGCAAACCCTTGCAGAGCAAAGGCAGGCAGTATGGTCAGTAAAACATACTTGGTGCTGGGAGATGAGGTCTGAGCATGGTTAAGTGCCTTTGCAATACAAATGATGATAACAGTAACAATAATGGCTGTAGCTCACTCAGGACCTCTTCTTTCCTTTCTAAGGCTGGGTGTAAATAATGTTCTTATCTTCTAAGAAATACCTCTGGCATCTCTGACTAGGTGATAAGCAGAAAGAAGAGAGACACTCTTAAACTGCTGATCAAGAGCAAGGAGAGTGATTAGCATCCTCTGGGGAACACCTTGTTGATGATGGCTGCTTTGCATTGTTGAGGATGTAAGAAGCACTTAAATTCCTCCTCCACAGAGCTCTCAGCTGCTGATGAAGTCAGTTCTGCATTATCCCTCAGCACACTCCTTGTCAGGCCGATTTCTGATCAAAGTTTTTCTTGCCACTGCAGTTAAAACTGCAGACCTTTGTAACCCTCCCCAGTTTGAGAAAGAGACATAGTCTGAATGTCAGTAGGAGGAAGGACTGGACTTAGGCAACACCAAGAGTCTTCTAAGAGAATAAAACAAAAACAGAGAGACCAATTAGTAGCAAGACTGAATCAATTTCTGGAGTTTTCACATTGGGTTTTGTGGCTCCAGTTCCCTGGCAGCTGGATTTGATATGCTGGGTCTCAGCAGTCCCCTGGAACTGCCCATCAGTGCACAGTGCATAGCCACTTCGGGAAGTTTAGCCCAGTTCTGCCATGAACAAATTCAATCAAGGCAAGGAGAAACACACACAGTGAAGCAGCATTGCCCCTATCAAGTCAAAGTCTGAATGAGCACTCAAGCTTTCTGAAGCTCCAACTTAACCTTGAACAGTGGATCAATGCACTTGTGTGGGTACAACCCACTGCATTGATTTGCATTGGTGAGTACCAACAGATCCAAGCTGTCTCTGTCCTCACCACCCTCAGCAGTGGAAGTAAATGGCATTCATGTGGCTCTGCACCCACACTGGGATCCTGTATCAACACGCTGGTTCTGTAGTCAGACCTGAGATAGTTAGGCTGGGTAGTGCTGCAATGCACACTGACATCTTCCTGCTGAGTTCTCCCCAGCCTGGCCCACAAATCACAGATATAAGCACATGCCCATTTAGACTCTTTCTCCACTGCAGGATCAAACTGTGCTTTAAACAACTCAGAAAACAGTTGTGACAGAAGGTCCCCCCATCCCAGACATGCTTGCTCTCTTGGCAAAGATGAGCCCCAATGTTGTGTGGGTCTGGTTGCACAATATGAAAGAAATGCCAATCAGATCTATATCTAGCAACAGCCTACATTTGTATAGTGTAGGAAGAAAATACAACCTCACACTTTCAATTACAGCCTACTCTTAAATTAGGCAATCCTAGCCTATAGCAGTGATGCCCATTCTCCCATCTTTTTACACTTTTTATCTCCCCATATTATTGCTCACACAGAACATCCATTTTCAAGCATGGTATTTCCCTTTCTAACAAAATGCAGCAGAAGGTTCCACAGGTTAATGATAAACTGGTTTAAAAAGCATTTACCAAGAAGCATTTTAAATCCATTTCCCTTAATTTCATTTGATGCAGCATATGTCTTGCAGTGCCAAGGGGAGATGCAGCTTTATTGCCACTATCTGCCAGATGAACATGTTCATCATCAACAGTGCAGGGAGTGATAAGTCCCTTATCTGATACAGAGAGACAAAACACTCCCTCTTTCTTATCAATAAATTGAGTTATCGGCCAAGTGAAGTAGTTTTTCGGTAGCCTTTCTGACTGGGTTTAGCCTTTAAATCCATACTGGCAGCAAATGTTCATGGATGTATCTTATGCTCATTTCAAAACGCAGCAGCAGCCACAGATAAGAATGCTTCATCCCCCCAAGATGTCTGGTTTGAGTGCCACTAAACAGTTCTGAATTTTCTCTGATTGCTGGTAAACTACATCAAAAGTAACCCAAAAAAACCCCCAAACCCTCCCCCACCAATAAAACAAAAACAAAAACAAACAAACAAACAAACAAAACTAAAAAAAGTCATACAAATTCCTTAGAGAAACACAGAGGCTGTAACTGCATGACCAAAGCCTGCTGACATGACCACCACTGATGGCTAAGGCCACACTTGTCAGTGCTATCCCTTACTCCTGTGTGCCTGATCTGAGACAACTGGGATCCAGAAACCTTGGGAAGTGCCAGTCCTGATCTAGCTGAGGTACTTCACTATAAGCTGGCCATGTATGCCCAAATCCATTCAGAATTAACTTCACAGCATAATAAAGCTGGAGAATAGTTAGTTATCAGCCATGTGACATTATTAGGAGACTGTAACAGCTGAAAGCATGAAAAGGTTTTTTAGGTGTGAAGAGTTAGAAACCATCTCATTGCCTTTTTAGGAATCATCTTGGTTCCATGCTGGTGTGCTCTGTGCCGTAAGCACCTATTCCAGAAGGCTTTTCACAGAGTACTAGCCTCGAGAAAGGTGTCAGCATCATACAAATTCAAGCAGAGGACAAATGTACTCAGTTCTTGATGTGTTTCTCAGTGCTGGAGTGAGTACCATTTTGGTTGACTGTAGTTGGAAACTTAACTTCATTAGGATATCACTGAGAATGATTTGTCCTTGACTGCAGAGACCAACTGTGTTTATTCACAGGCTGCAAACATAATTTTTAAATGTGACTGTTGTCCTCCATATACCAGCTCTGAAAAGACATGACTTGATAACAGAGACTCCTGGAGGACAGACACCTTATGTCAGAAACATTTCTTGTAAGTATCTACAAAATCCCTGCTCCAAGCTCATCTTCCTCCCTCCCATAAAGATATGATCAAGCAGGAGCTCTGTGATTAATAAAAAGGTTGATGACAAGAACATCATCATTTCACCTGCTGAGCAAGACAGGCAAAACCCATGAGCACTCTTGAGCTTGCTCAGCACAGAACCAGACAAGGGAGCTCAGACAATCTCCACCAGCAGTTTGATCCAGAGCTCTACCCTTTGCATTGTTTCCAAAGAGTAGATTGCGTACATCCTTCCACATCCCCCCCAGAATCAGATACAATCACCTAATTGCTGCAACGAGACCAGTAACACCTCCAATCTCCAGTGTTTTCCAAAGCCCATATATACCTACTTATTTTTTTAGAGATTATCCTTCCATAGGGCTATTTTCTTTCCAATAGTGTTTTCCCAATAGTGTTGATTTAGTAGCAATCTAATGCCTCATCTTTAAAGCAGCTATTTTGCAACCAGCTACATTATTCCTGGAAGGGTTGTATACTCTCACCTGTTGGTAGACAGGACAGGATTGTTGGATATTAATTCTCAAAGAGACAAGAGGTAATTGTAATAATGGCCCAGCTGACAATAGTTTCAATAGTTTCCAGTCTCACTGTCAGCTGACTCATTCCTTCCTCCAGATAACATCAGATACACTCAGATATTTCTGAAGCTGTGCCTCCACAGGATGTGCTGTAAGAACTAAAGTGAGCTCTGTGCTCCTATGCTTTCACTCCAAACCTGCAAGGAAGTTGCTACAGGAGGGTTTGTTTATTTTTATTGAACATGCATAAGAAACCTGTCTAATATCTTGTAATCCCACCCTTTTCTGCGTGCGTGATAGTGCTTTGAAGCTCCTTCCTACTGGGAGCAGAGCCTCTGCAGATCCTCTCGGTGTCACACCAAATGATGGGGTCTCTCTGCACTTCAGGTGCAACATGGAAGTGGCTCCAAATGCATGGGTAGGCAGAAAAATTAATTCTTGCTGCCTTATGCATGAAAATTCATCCTGTGCAGGGCACAGAATGAGAAGCATCATTTAGAAACTCTCACCAACATTGAAGGGCTGGAGCAATGCAGTGGGAGAGGCTCTGATCCCATCTTAGCTCTAAAGATCAAGGCTTTTAAAATTAAAGAAAGTCTTGACAGGGTTGGTACCTGAAAGGATCATTAAGTAGTTGCAAATAGCCTTAATACTTTAAAGAAGACTTAATCAAGCAAAGCTGGGATGTCTTGACAATCTGATAATTGCAGCATAAAATTCAGAGAATGCAGGGGCCATGGGGATGCATGACCGGCCTTTCAGGGTTGATTGTTCTGAAACAGGGGTTTTTTTGGTTTGTTGTATTTTATTTTTTTTTTAGAGAAATTTAAATTATCCAGACCTTCAAAAATAACTGTTTATCTTTCACAAGAGCCTTCAAGATATTCTCATTTATCATGCACCTAAATCAGTGCAGATTTCCTGTAATTCACCCTTAATCCACAGCTGGATAAAACTGTTCTACCAAGGAATGCCAGAACTACTGATGTTAGCTTTGTCCCTCCCAGTAACCCACGTCAAAAGGTGTTGGTTTTTGTAGGAAGGGATGACTCAAACTCTACTCATATTTTTGGGTTTGCTTCAATGGGACTTAGTTCACAGGTAGTGTATTCAAATCACAAAAATAGCTAGCATTACATTGCTGTCATTGGCATTTGAAAATAGTCCTATATACATCTGAATAGTTTTATATAGTTAAGAATAAACTAATCAAGGTCTGCCCTGTTGAAAACAAACTAAAATTTGATACCCAAGTAACTGTGATGGGTTGAAAGAACTGGGAAATGAAACTGTCTGTAAACAAAGTTAAATTAACAGCTGTGGTAATTTTATCTTGCAGCAAAAGAGGTAATGAGTGCACAGGATGGAAGGACCAAAACTGGTGAAAAGGATTTTATTCTCTGGATTCAAAAAAATGTTAGTTACAATACGATGAAGATATTTTCCTGACTTTTCATCCTGATGTCTTCTTCAATTTCACAATTGCATAAAATAGGAATTGTTTCATATACACTGTCATATTATAAAATCAAAGTTTAATGTTTGGGTTTAACAATTTAAAAAAAAAAAAAAAGAAAAAAAAAAAAAGTCCTAAGGCTGGATACTGAGCAGGATCATTTCAAATTTCCTCTGGTTTGGACTGAAGACTGATGTCTGCAGCCCAAGCCACAGGAACTGTTCAGGCTCTGTCCTGATTCTCCTGATGACAAAACAGACTTTACTAGGATTTCAGTGGGTTTCTCAGAAGGACATGGTACTCACTGCAGCACTAGGGGTGTAATTTCATATCAGCATAATACTTTGTTTCCCTGTCTCTCTCCCCATTTAGTTTTCTTTTCTTTCCTTCTATGCATTTCCTTTTTCCTGAGGGAAAGAAATGGTCTGAAGTTTCCTATAGTGAGGATCATAGGGTGGCAGATTATAAGATGCATGGTGCAGAGGAAGAAGCTGCCATGTTTACTGCAAGCACTCTCAGACACACAGCTAAGAGCATGTGGGAAAGTAAAATAAATAAATTACACCAGATGCCACTTTCACTGACCCCATGACATCATTGTGTGAAAGTGGACATCCACAGGGTGAGGATGCACAGCCTTGGCTTCCAACAACAGATGAGTGTTTAGTATTTTATATGTGCTACCACTGATTTTAAACTAGCATTCTTTGATTTTATTTTGATACTACTGTCATCCTCACATTCATATTTTCTGATGCCACATTATCCCAAAACCTGCTTTTTTCTTCTGCAGACCATATTTTCATTCTAAAGAGTTGCATCCCACAGCTGGTGCTGCTATACTGGGTAGCAATGATGGAAATGGCAGTGGTGCTGATCTCTCTACATCTTCAACGGGAGGTGTATTTCAGTCTCTGTTTTTCACCACAGTACCCAGACAAGGAGAGTGGCCTTCCCAGATGTCTGCATTTCTCTTTCAGATTGGGGAAGTTCATTGAGAAGGTACTTGTTAGCACAGCACATGAGCCTTTCTGAGCCTGGAAGAGGGGAGTAGGAAGATGTTATTAATTTAGTCAATGCTGTGCAGCTTGCAGAAACACTGTCAGCTTCTGCCTACACACATCTCACCTCCTATTGTTAAAGAAATTACAGCAGCTGAAAGAGATAAAAAAGTAACATGCTTCTTTTCTGGGTTTTATTGTAATAAGGTAAATCCCATTCTTCTTTCCCCTGTAGTATGGGCCCACTTTTTGGACTAGGGTCTTATGGGGGACTGAGGCAGCTGTGTAGACATAATTCCCTGAAGGGGTGCTATTGGATGCACATGGGTGCACCAAACCCATTTTAACAGCTGAGTGCAAGGAACACATTTGTTTGGGTAAATCTCTCAGACAAGGAGTTAGGACTTTCCAGGATTAATAACTAGTTAGTGCTTCCCTGCTTCTCACTGGTGGAAGACCAGCAACCTGCAAAGCCAGGGGGAGGTCAAGTGAAAATTTCAGCAGAAATTTCTGAAGATATCTACAAGTTTATGATGACCCTACAGTTATTAGATTCCACTGAAAAAGAAATTTCCTATGTCTCCTGAAAATAAAACATGCAGTAGGTGACACAGGCACAAATAACTTTACAAACTATCTCAGGGGTTTCCAGAAACAGATTGGTGTGAGAGTTTGTTCCACCATCTCCACTTCTCTCTCAGGTTTTGCTTTCATTTCTGCTTCTCACAGGTTCCCACTCTGCCATCATACATGAATTCCACCTGGCTCAGCCCTCCCACATTTCCTATTTATCACTTATCTCCCTGAGTCAAAACAATCATGTTGATTCTGTCATCTCCTTAATTTTATAGTTGTGTAATTATTTTTTTTCCATATTAACAGGTATTTTATCAAAATGGCCTTTTTACTGGAAATTTACACTTAATTCTTTTCATACCTTATGTTCTTCTACAGCTGCAGTTGGGCATAAGAAATCAGAGCAAAACGTTTTTCTTCATCTAAAGCTAAAACTGCACCATAAGAGCAACCTCAGTGTTGGCTCCCCAAGAAACAGAGAATTTAAGACTCTGCGTGAAGAAATCCTGTAGAATATTCTAGAGATTATTTCCTCCAAAGGCGATATTGTTTCAATAGTGTATTTCTTCCAGTCCTCCTTTCCTGATTTTCCATTCATGTGAACACGGAGTATTTTAAGAGTCCATCTGCTCATGTTACTTATTCCTCACTTCAAGGCATAATCCTCTGTGATACTACAGTTAATTGCTCTGCCTAAGATTATATTGCAACCATGAATGGGATTATGATTTTCAACCCTATCTGCACTGGGGTAATTTCAAAATATTTCTACTGTTACCAGATCCAGCTGAACTTCAACAACTTTGAGGACATTTATTGTGTATCTGGCTATTCTGGTGCCATTCTTACATAGATAAAAGTGCCCACACTGCGTTTTACACTAGTTGTAACTAGATTCATTTGGATCTTGCATCTTTCTGGTTGAGTTCAAGGCTGCCTTTACTCACGTTATTTCCATTCACAGCAGCAAGTTCTACTACAAACCGGATGATTATTTTTAAAAATAGCACAATGTATTTTAAGCCATCTCTGAGCAAGGGTAAATTCAGTTCTGAAAATGTCGGTAGGTGAAACACCTACATCATGATTATACAACAGGTCTTGGTTGATTTATCACCCTTTCTGCACAAAACTGACCCTCCTTTACTAACAAGACATGGGACAGGAGAAAATGGTTCAAATTTTGCTTGCAGCCCTATGCTCCGTGAGTTTGATGTTCACAAATACTCCGCTTGGCGAAAGGCAGCTCAGCAAAAACGGTTGACCAATAAAAACAAAAGAAAAAGGAAAAAAAGAAAAAGAAAAGAAAAAAAAAAAAGGAGGGGGGGCGGCGGTATTTTTGGGGAGGGTGGTGCAGCCCTTGGCGCCGCCGGGGGGTCGGGGCAGACGCAGGTGCCCGGGGCTACGCGCTGCCTCTCGAGGGCGCGGGCCGACCGGGAGAGGGCGCGATGGCCCCACGGTAGCGGCGGCGGCCGCGGAAACGCGGGACACCCCCCAGCGCCGGCGGGCGCCTCACCGGGGGTGGGGAGGGCGGGGGGTGGTGTCCTCCGGCCTGGAGCGGTGGCCCCGCGCTCAGCAATACACACCCACCCACCCAGGGCTCGTGTTCGCCGTATAGTTAGAAAAAAGATGGGGCGTGAATAAATATAGACACATATACATATACATATACATACAGGAATAATAATAATAATACACAAAAAATCCAA
>JANIJG010009903.1:11646-32346 GCA_024611175.1 Megaceryle torquata
CCCCCCCCCCCCCCCCACGTGATGCACACCATTAATCTTCCCAGAAATTCCTGACACTCAGCTCAGTGGTGTGATAAGAAAGCCAATATCACTTCCCAAGTGGCTACAATCAAGATGAAGTTGAAACAGTACTCCCTGCTCGTTTTATACAGACTGCTGCTGAAAAAAGAGAAGAGATAAAAAGTTGGGGGAAAATATAGATTGAATTGTCAATACACTATCAGTTTACAAACTTTCCTTGTACCCCAGCTGGAGATCAGTATTCTTCCTGGATATGCTCATTCTAATTTATACCTTGTTGACTAATGTAAAGCTGAGAAAGATGGAATGGCCATGCTGGAACGTGACTGCGAGTCTGAACAGTTCTGAAGTTAGGTCCTGTACACAAACTACACACATTCAGCAGCTCTCCAGGAAATGGCTGCTTTTCCCAGTTCTATTTTGGAGGTTAAACAGGAGAAGGAAATGTTCTCTTTAAAAAGGGAACATTGCCTTCATAACTCCCCCATCCACATCACAGAAAGATAGTAACTTGGACTGAGAGAATGCAGAGCTAAAAGTTCTTGGTGAGAGTGCTTAAGTGCTGGCAATCCCTCTGCCTCCTCTTCACACACCCAACTAATGATTAAAACTGAGTTAAAGCAACAGCTATTGGCCTCCACCAAACTAGATGATGAAACAGAGCAACAAGTTCAAGTAATTACCACCAAGGGAGTATTACACACACACCCCCTCCCTCCCCCCACTGTGACTGCAAAGAAATAAAGGAATGTAAGTGGCTTTTTACCCTACAACCACAAAGCCATTCTCCTTTGTCCGGTAATTTCAAAGGCAGCATAACCCCCATAAATGGTCCACTCACACGAGCTCACAAAGCCCATTCTGTGCTGGTGTAGTGTTCAAAAGAGCAACACCATTACGTGCTTTACCAGCTCTATACTCGTGGTACAGTCCACATCAATTCTGCAGACTGAACCAATTTTTATAAACTGAAAAAAAACCACAAAAAACCAGATCAAGAGATGGCACACAGCCAGAGGGGAATTCTTACCACAGCTTTACTGATGCTGTCAGTAGTGCCTGCAAGAGACTTTCTCCTGTTCACAAGGTGATAACTTCAAGGACCTTGATTAATGTGCATTACTCAGGCAGATTAATTCAAATCTACCCAGCAACTACTGCAATCTGGAGAAATCTGATAAGTAGCTGGAAGGCATGAAAATTCCTATCTGAACTTATTAATGCATATAAGAAAAAAATACTTGAACAATGAAATCTAAACTGCACATAAGCTGAGCTTATCTCCAAATGGTTCCAAGGGAGGGAACGGACTCATTCTTCCAGCCACCCCAATAGCAAACGAGGACAGTTGTATTGTCTACTGTTCATATCAACACCCCCAATCTCCTGAGTGAAATAGGGGCACTTGAGCACCAGCACGGAGCCAGTAGTTCTATTACCCCATGGTGGCAAGGATGTTATGTTAACTTTAATTGGTACATTTAGCATAAATATCCTGAAGCATAGAACTATCCGTGCATCAGGCATGAAAATAAATTAAAAGAAAACCTAAGCAAAGCAACAAACAAAAACTTTAAAGAATCTTTTTCATATATAGCACCTCTCTGAGTAATTGCTTTATATGAAGTGAAAGACTGTGGAGTTCCTGAGTATCCTAAACAATTACACTGAAGACAATTACATTTTCATCCCAGGATAAGCTCTACTCCAGAGTATACGTGTAATGCCATATTACATAAATTTCATAGCTACACTGCCCTTGCTTTATTCAAGAAATCCTATGGAGTGCTTGAAGCAACATTTACATCTGACCCCACACCAAGATCAGGACCAGATATAGAATAGATTTTTTTTTTTTTTTTGGTACTACTTTTATGCTCCAGAAAGCTCCTTCTCCTAATAGGACTCGCTGCTGTTTAATTATTAACTCAACCTATTCTGGACACAGCTCCTATAATAAATGCTGAGATAAGCAAAATACCTGTAGAGGTTTTTCTTGACAAGTCTGCCCTATAATTGTGAATCTGGAATTTGCACGGTGTATTTAACATTGGAGAAGCTTAAATATATAGATGTAATTAAATGTGTAACTATTTAGCATGATTTCCATATTTTAGTATCTCAACTCTGATAATTTGACATAGGTTTTTTTTGTTGTGGTCTTGTTTGTTTGTTGTTTGTGCATATGACGGTTTGGTTGTGTGGGTTCTTTTTAAATTACACTGTCTAATCCCTAGGAGACAACTCAGATCACTAAAGCAGTTTCCACTGTGTACCCAGTGAGTTAAAAAGACAGTGGCAAGTACAGTGACAAGCATCATACCAGAAAAGACTTAGAGAAACTAATAGTAAGCAACTCTGAAAACAAAACCACCTCCACCTCTGGTGCCACTGAAGGCATCAGCTTCTCACACCTAATCACCTCAAGAAAACCATGACTGATAAGACACAAGATGTGCCAAAAATCACAAGGATAACAGAAAGCCACCCATTTAAGAGACAGACTTTTTCATCCCTGTTGACAACCAAACAAACACTTTCAAGATCAACTAAGAAAAAACTGAAGAGAACTAGAATATACCCTTGGAGGTGTGTAGAGGCCTCGTAGCAGCAGAACAGACCCTAAGAAAATGCCACGAGCCTTAAAAGAATTTGCATCAAGTAGCAACAAGATAATTCTGAGGGACTTCCTGGAGAGTGAAAATCTCAGAAAAATGGGCTCATGAAAAACAGGTTATAGATGCTGGAATATCTCCTCTTTATCAGCTCTGCAGGGATTCCCACCATGTATTGAGTAATTAATTTAGGCATCCAGAATATGTGAAAGGGATCAGGAAGAAAAAAAACACACAAACCCAAACACTTGCAAACAAATCTCCATTCACACACTCTCTGAGTTTCAAATGTTATTCATAACCTTACATAACGTGACAGGTATCCTGGAAGGATACTGTTATTAATACAGACCTTAAATGATAAGATTCCAGCCAATTTCCACAGAATTTTAAACAACCTTTACAGAAACAAAACCTACATTTAGTTCAGAATACAAGCAACTGCCAAGCAGCTTTTATTTAAAGGAAAATTACAGACAAGAAGCATTGCATTCAGATATGATCAGTAAGGCAAGGTGGAGAATCTCAGGGGTTTTTGAAAACTGCCCTGTACAAAATTGTATTGAATTACCATAGGTGCAACAGTGAGAGATAAGAAACAGAGAAGTTATTTCCACCCCAGCACCAAAGGATGGTAAGGTGTACAGATGCAAATGATAGGGTTTCTCTGGCTTGACTATTATTATTCTAGAGTGCAAAGAGAATAAATGTATTGTCATTTATAAAAGACTTGCAACAGAGTAGGAAGGCAGAAAAGTATTAGCATGTCCAGCAAAGGGCTGTCTACAGAAAAGCATTTTCACAGTACTACAAAGGTATCTCCTGACACCAAGTGTATTGTAATAATTTGAAACTAATAAAGCTATGATCTTTTGTACAAGATTTCCAGTAATTACTTCATAACACTACGCTGTTCTTAGCAAAGATGTTCGCACAGACAACCAAGGCGAGGACTTGAGGGGGGCAGCAGAAGGTGAACGTGTTTCATTTCATTAATCATTTCATTTGCTGAACTTGGTATCTCCTTCCAATTTAGGGTGCAGAAGTACATGTATTTCAAAGCAAAGTCTCTCTTCCTGTAGCTACAAAATATTATCCTTCAATATTGATACATGTAAATTACTCCTCCTT
Organism: Megaceryle torquata; assembly: GCA_024611175.1. Taxonomy (NCBI): domain Eukaryota; kingdom Metazoa; phylum Chordata; class Aves; order Coraciiformes; family Cerylidae; genus Megaceryle; species Megaceryle torquata. Next base: position 15,414 of record JANIJG010009903.1, read on the forward strand.
TTCAATACTACAATAAAACATTTTATGCATAGGAAAGCAAATAAGATCTATTTCACATTAAAAAGATACACAAACACTTTCAAACCTTCATCTTTGCAGAAGAAATCCCCTAAGATTTTACATTCAACTGGCCGAGAGAAAGCATGTGAGAGACAGAGCATTAGCTTGGATTTAGTGGGTTTAGGGGCAAGACCATCAAGTGAGCAAAACTTCAATTACAGACTAATTCAATGTATACCCAAGTACATTATTGCAATTCAATAAACATCTCCTCAGAATTAAACAATTCCAATTAGCTTTCATTTCAGCCTGTGTGCACGCATTACAGATTTGCTATTATCCACACTAAAATTAGTCAGACTGTTCGGAAGCGCTGATCCATGCAATCCCAGTGTGGCACAGTGCTGCATCAAACAAACCTCAAATGAACCACTTAACCTTAAATGGGAGCAAGGAGCAGAGGAGTGCAACTTCCCATAACAAAGCTACACTCCTAAAACTTCTAGGTAGGTGTCTGCCTGAGGAATCCAACAACAATGTCCTGGAGGACATCCAACCATTTGTGTTTATAACTTATTCTTCTTTTTTAACTCTTCTATCAATGAACACGAATGTGTCAGGCACCTTTCTCTGAAAGGCTGCCTTCCCTCTATTTAGCTACAATACAAAACCAGATATGCTACTCCTGGCCACTCAATTTCATTTTAATCATGAATTAATTCCTCGGGATTTGAACAAGATCACTGAGTGGGAATTAAGAGAACTTGGCATCTAACAGAAGCATTCTCTTTGTGAATGGTGTGGTTTGAATATCTGCACCACTCAGCACTCTCTATTCAAGGCACTGTCAAGGCATCAGTGCACCGATCATCAAATGACAGAGTAAATTGTCAGAAAGCACTAGAGTGGACAAAAGCGATCTTGTTTCTACAGCAGCTCTCTGCTTTCAGAAAGAAGTGAAACATTTAGAGCAATACAATGATACGTGGTGAGCAGTCCTATACTCCTCCCATCTGATGTCACCACCACCTCAAACACCAAATGTCTCAGGCACAACTTGACCACATGCTGATGTCTCCCCCTAAAAGGCAGTGAGCATCCCTGTGTTGCAGCTTGGGTTAAAAAGTTAAAAAAAAACAAACCCAAAACAAAACGAGGCAGCACAGTAAATAGCATGCGTGTCTCATGGCAGCAAGATTAAGACATGTCTTGAATGTGTCAGGCACAGTATCAGCTCTTGGATCACAGTAAATAAGAGGGCTAAACCCATGGCACCCTTCAGGGGCTACTGATGTTTCTACTGTGTACTTCAGGACATCAGCAGAATCAACCCCGTGATTTACTCCCAGCAGCCCTGCGCAGGCTCTTCTCCATACAATGCTCCACCACAAGATTACTGATGCCTGATAAAATACTGCAAAGGAAGGCAGATGAAGCTGACTGACAGACAAACTGCTTAGATGACTACATTAAAAGTACGCAGAGCTACCACACGTTACTACAAAAGCTTACAAAGAGGGCTCTATGCAAAGGTTTGAGTCAAATATTTAAGAAAATTCTTGAAATTCATGTCACTTTTACCCTTCTTTCCTACTTAACTTTAAAATGAATGAAGAAGGTCCTTAAGAAGAAGGTCCAATAGGATGTCAATTTTCATACACAGATGCCATCTGGGAGGAAATACTCCTCTTGAATAAACCTGCTGCCTCAGCTTGACCTACCTTTCACTATTAATTCTGCATAATTCGAAACTCCTGATCCCCCATCTGAACGAATGACACAGCGGTACTTGCTGATGCTGCGCTGAGAGGTGTCGGCTACGCTGACAGTAGCGGAAAAGCGTCTGTGGTTGACCACTCGAGTGACCATTAATGCCGTGTCCCGTCCATTCCACTGCTGTAGAGGCAAACAAGAAGGTAAGTTATGGAGACGCACAGATGATGCAGCCCTGGGTCATTCATTCTTTCTAATGCTTCTTAACATTGCTCAGACTTTCACGCTCACATCACTAGGTTAGATTCTATCCAATGGACCATTTTTCAAGAGAAGACCGCTAAGCCACACCCCTAAAATATTTACAGTTGTATGAACTAAGTCATCTTAAATATGCATTTAAGTTTTCAGGTCCATTTAATTTTTGAAACCTATTTGGGCCATTTGATGTGTTCAATGTATTGAGAAGGCTGGAGAGTGACAGTTCAGACTACACAGTTGCACAGAGTATATTTAGAGGCCTGAACAGGAAAGGAGAAAAATACAAACTAAATGATTTTATAAATTTGACATTATCAGCTATAAAACGCTGATTCTGGACCAATTTAAATCAATTGGTTGCATGAGCAGCCATTCTTATACATCCAGCATTCCTCAAACTTCTCTACCCATGTCACACTACATTTTTCCAACTGGAAAGGGACAGATGAAGAATCAGCTGGAAATAAAAGTTCTCCACAGCATAAACACCCAAGCTTGCTCAGATGGTCTAGTTTATTAGGAGTTTCAAAGGCAAACACACTGCTGCTTTGCCAATTTCCATTAAATGCTTCAATTTTAGAGAATGGAAAACAGGTTTCCACTAGCAACAATAATTATTTCCTCCCCAACCCCTGCTTCTCACAGGAAAATGCTCATACTGCTTCAGGCCAGAAGTGGTTTTATACACATTGTAGCTGTGGAAACATTTCACTGGAAAAACTCAAAAAAGGTGAAGAAGCCAAAAATGTATCTCAATAGATGCTAGAAGTACATGAGAAACTAATAAATTTCAGATAAAAATGCAATTTTTAGGGGAGCAGATGTGATGAGAATACAATTGAAGTGACCATCAAGTCATTTTTACTTAATGCCCCCTCCATACATGGAGCTCACCAGCTCCAGCCTTTTTCCCCAATAATAATTTTAATTTCTAAGATTAGGTAAACTGATCCCTCCCCTAATATTTAAACTGGATTTGAAATAGTTACTTTTATAGTTTATTAAGATGTCTGAAGTCACTAAAAAAAGTTTAGGAAAATCTGTTATGTGACTGCAAATGCCCCAGTAACCATGACCAAGGCTATTCTCATCTGCCTCAGATGAGGGTGCTCAGACCCTCAGTCCCATCAGTCCAAACTGAGAATAAAACCTAAAAACTCCATGAATAAAACCCTAGAACTGACGAGTTCTTAAGGTTGTTAATACACCCACCAGAATAGCATGATGCAGTCTTTGAAGTCCAACCAGTAGGATAAAAAGTACAGACATTAGAAGAGGGAATGTTTTGGACTTAATTATTGAGGGCCAAAAAGGAACAATCTGCTATCAATGCAGCCAAGAGAAAGCGGGAGGAACCAAAATAGTGGGTGCAAAGTGGGTTTGCCCATTTTCACCATCCAGGTAGTAATCTCGGACCTTAGAGTAAGTTTCCTTCTTAACTTCAACCGAGTCTGGGCTGAGGATATTTTTGGAGGGTGAGAAGAAAGAAGACTGCATAATAAAGCAGAAGGGAAGAATTATTCCACTTGTTCTGGCTCTTCTGCTTTATGACCACATGCTTACAGGTGCACAGGCACCAGAACTTTGCTGTCACTGGCCACTTTTTCCATCTTCTGTATCACAACTCTGTGCTTTGTCACCTTAAACTCTCACTTAGAAATAATTTAAGGCAGTTCTCAAAGCATCGTGATGAAAAGATATTGTCCCACCACCCAGTTTTTCCTCTGTTTACTCGTTTTACTTGAAAAAGTAAAAAAACAAAACAAACCTAAGTAACAGAACAAAAACAACCCACCACCACAAAAAAACCAGGACATTACCTGGAGCCAGAGTTTGTCATGCTGTGACCACTTTCCCCCAGCAATGCACTGGAATGTTGCGTTCTGTCCCACGTTAACCTCCACGTTCTGAAGTCGTAGGAAATGAGGTGCTTTTCCTAACAAAAGACGCAAAGAATTGCAAGGGTAGAGCAAGGCAGTGACTGTTACACCAACACAGACTCAGCAAAGCAATAGGGCCTATCCTTGACAAAGTGATTTTGCAAATAATGCTGCCCTTCGCCACTTAACCAACCACTGCAAAGGGAGGTGGATGATCAGTCTGACAGAGGATGGCCTAATGGGTCAGAGAGAGCTCTGGTACATCTGAAAGCATGTATTTAGACTCAAGTTCATGGTCACCAGCACCATTTCTTACTGCTTGCTATAAAGAGTAATTGAGTCATTTCATTTCTTCAGAAAATTGTGTTTCTAAAAAGGTCAAAAAAAAAAAATCTAAATGCTTCTGAGCTTGTCAAGCTTGACTGACCCAAAACAAATTTTCACAAGGGTCTTTTTTTTTTTTCCTTTTTGTCTTCTTATCAAATACATTCTAGACTTAGAATAATAATGTGTCATTAATATCAAATCAGATATTACATTAAAAATTCATATAACTGACAGTCCTGTATTAGTTTAAGATCACTGATACCAGTGTTTTGCTGATACTAAATTCAATATTAATTCAATATTAAACCACTGATATTAAGATGCAGACACTGCAGTTGTTCAAAGGAACTAGATCATAGGATTATCTTTTTGACTGAATACCAGCCTCATTTACCTCTGTAAGTTAGCTTACAGGAAAATAAAAAAGATTACAGCACCAAATCTGACACTTTTAAATTTATTTAGTTCTTGTTGTACTTCAAAAGAAGTTTGTGCACCTTTTGAAACCTTTTAGCAGGACACACAAGCCATATGAGACCCTAAAGGTCAGAGTTTTTCCCACTTTATCTTTACATTTTCTGTTATGACCAGACGCTGATGAAATTTAGACATATCAAGCACATCTACTTCTATTAGAATCAAATAGCTACAAAAGGATGCGGGCGTGTGCCCGTGTGCATGAAGTTTGACATATAAATACATGTCTGCTGTAGACACCCGAGCCGAGAACACATGCCTACTTTTTCTGATAGTGAGGTCAGTCTGCTATTCTGTCATCTAGAAGGGTAAAGCAAAAATGAAGTAGTAACACCAATGATTTCAGTAACCTCCAGGGTAATCAAGAGCTTCACAGTCCCTACGTTTTGAGTTGTAACAATTGTAAAATAAGTATTAGGGGCAAAGCCTGGACAAGTCAATAGAACACACTCTGGTGACATCTACCTCGGTGGCTGTCATAGCTGAACAGCAAAAGCAACATTGGGTGTCAGACAGGAGGAGCATTTACAAAGACTGCAGAGAACTTGCAGTGTGCAATGAGTTCTTTATGCTGCAGGTTGCAAACTGATCTAAGATAGAGTAGTTAACTGAATAATTTTGGGTTTGAGTCACCAAGAATTCATTCATTTTGAAGAGGGACCTGCACATACTTGGAGAAATGGATTTAAAATCAGTGTAAATACTTCATTCATCAAGGGTCTTTTTTTATATCCCCTAACTTTCTTGTCTAAGCTTTGCCCCCTAGTTTGTTCAGTGGCCTCTTTCCCAGTAAAGGGATCAGTCATCACCCAACACGCTGTGGAACACACGCAGATCATTTGGGGGGGAATTTGTTTGGATGCTGCCAGTTATCAGCAACATCTGGTTAAAACAGATTGTAAGTATTTCTTAACAAAGTAAATGCACCCAAAGGCCTGAGCAATGAACACATGGTAAATACAAATATAATTTGAACAGCAATTAACCATACTGCAGTTGTCAGAAATGTCCTGTTAAACTTGAGCAGAGCCGTGTCTGTCACACTAAATGGCAGCTATTCTTGGAAATTCTGTATTGCAGGAAATCCAGCTGATTACACTCCATCGATACGATCCAGGATTTTTTTTTTTTTCGTGAGCAGCTGTCACTAAGTTACTAAAACTATGAACTAGTGGGAGAGGCTGTTAAAAAAAATAAAATCCTTAGATAAGACTATATACCACATGCACAATATAGACACACAAAGGCCTTAGAGCCACACTGTGGATGCACAGGGAAACCATAAAATGTTCAGATTCAAAGGCTGAGGCTCAATGTTTCTTTAAATAGGAAAAAAAGAAAATAAATCTAAGCTTATTATTATGGCTGCAATAGAAGAAATGAGCATTAATGTTTTTGAACAGTATTATCAACCCACATTAGTTTCTACTCTTGTACCAGTGTATTGTCTGAATGAGATTTATTTTTAATATCTTTACGGGGGTGCTGAGTGGGTTTAACATTTGTTAAGAGAGAGACCTTTGGGATATGTCCTTTACCAAGGAAATATTGAAACAATTTGTTTCTTCTTAAATTAACCACACAGGGTTAATTTATCAGAAGCTTTTTAGATTCTTTTCTACAGCAGCATGATTCAGAATTAATAAAACAATCAGTTTTATGTTCTCATAACAAGAGAGGAAGAGAGACTTCCAGATGTCCTGGCGCTAGCTATAGACTGAGCGTGGTTTGGCCCTTTGCACAACTTGCCCAGTTACGTAATTACAGAAGGGTGATACAAGAAGAGATACAAGATGACATTTTAGTGCTGACCAAACTGGGTAAATCACACTTTTTAACCATAAAACCTGGTATACAAAACTGACACAGCATTAAAAACAAAGAGTGCTCACTGCATGGGTGGGCGAGAACTCTGACTTCATCCACTGCTATGTACCCTGGGTGTCCTTTCAAGGAGACAGATTCAAATATCACCTGAAAGACAAAGGAAGAAAAATCTTTCTTTAAATAGAACAGCTATACTAATCATTTGGTCAACATACTCTGCTCTTATTCCAGTGTCTGAGTCATTCCAAGCATTTCATCATCAATACTGAAGGGATACCAAGGCAATCCAGTACGCATGTGCCACCAAGGACTGAAAAACTGTTTGATATGAAAACAAAAAGCAACCTTCATTAGGATTAGAGACAATTATGCACTGCTTTCCTTTGGAAGAGCAAAAACTGCCATGTGCATATACACATCTGCATTCACTCTAAGCATCAGCCCAAGAACATCAAGTGGATAATCATAGAATGGTTTGGGCTGCTCAAAGCCCCATCCAGACTGGAATTCAACACAGCCAGAAATGGAGCATCCACAACTTCCTTGGTCAACCTGTTCCAGGGTCTCACCACTCTCATTTGATATTTTACTCTCAGTATGCCTCAGAAAGCTGGAGGATGATAAAATTCTCTTATTGAATCAGTAACCCTGCTTGGATTCATCCGAAGAAAACCTTGACTTGGCAGACATGCCACAGCGATATTAGAAAGCAAATTATGAGCAACGAATGACCCTAATTCTAGTTACTGGACTGAAATAAGATTCTCCCAGATACAATAAAGTTGTTTCTGCTCTTCCCTGAATTGAACTAACATGGTCTGAGAATGAATACTCTTAAAAAGCAATGTAGTATTTCTCTACGTTAATGGTACATTAACTAGCACTTTCAGTTTTATTTATCTGGATAATGAAAGCGTTCCACTAATTTGGATCTGAATAGACAGATAGTCAATTACAGATGAAGAATAAAATCTCATTCTTCCCTATGGATTTGTGACTCTACCTGGAAAACTGCCCTGACCTGAAGTATCTTGTTACTAAAAATATCCAAAAAATCAGTGGTGCAGGAAACAGTAAGTCTGAAAAGCTGATAAAGACATCATTAAATTAGCTACTGCCAAATAAGCTAACAAAAAGTTCAGGAGAAAATAGTATTAAATACAGTGCAGTCTGCCCAACAACTGAAGGACAGCAGAACGTGAACTGGAGATTATGATCCCATCACAATCTACAACTTCCTCGGGGGGCGAGCAGCGGAAGGTGAGGCGCTGATCTCCTCTCTCTGGGGACCTGCGATAGGACATGAAGAAATGGGATGAAGCTACATCAGGGGAAGCTCAGATTGGACACCAGGGAAAGGTCCTTCGCTGAGAGGGTGGTTCATCCAACAGGCTCCCCAGGGAAGCAGTCACTGCACTAAGTCTGTCAAGAGTTTGGACTAGATGATCTTTAAAGGTCCCTTCCAACCCAAAGCGTTCTAAGAGTTCAATGAGCACCTGGACAATGCTCTTAGTCAAATGGCTTAGTTTTAGGTAGTCCTGTGAGGAGCAGGGAGATGGACTCTGTGATCCCTAGGGGTCCCTTCCAGCTTGAGATGTTCTGTAATTCTATCAGGAACAGGAAATTTAGAAATGTTAAACTGCAACAGGAAAAAAAAAGCAAAATGCAGACTGATTATTTAACATCTTGGTAATGTTACCTCTCAAGTTAGTGGTTCTCTTCCCAAAGGAATGACATGCCAGCCTTCACCTTTAAATAAATAAGAGTCGGTGGAGCTGTACCAGCTGCTGTCCTCTGCATTTCAAAGGGACATCCCCAGTTTCATTCCCTCTTACTAAAGTAATGATCACACTGCACTAAATTGCTCATTTTTGCATAAGTATACAGTAATGCTTTCAAGGACAGAGTTAACGTGCTCAGCTGGCACAGTCATTACTATTAGAGCAGTATTCTCGTGCAGCTACCTCTTTCGTAGGAGAAAGTATTTCAGTAATTTTTAACCTCTAAAATTCATTACTAAACCACAAAGTCAACTACTTACAGCCAGCTTTCAACACTCACTTTCACGCTGAATAAAAGCTGGTATTCCCAGTCTGACACTGCTTAGAATCTTTTACAACCCCCTCATCAGAAGATTTAATACAGTAAGAGAGTTGTTCGTGTTCCTCAGAGGCCAGTGTTGGGGCTGGTGCTGTTTAACATCTTTGGGGGTGACATGGACAGTGGGTTCAAGCGCATCTTCAGCAAGAATGCTGACAACACCAAGCTGTGTGGTGTGGTTGACACGCTGGAAGGAAAGGATTCCATATAGAGGGACCTTGACAGGCTGGAGAGGTGGGCCCATGTGAACCTCATGAGGTTCAACAAGGCCAAGTGAAAGGGCCTGCACATTGGTCAGGGCAATCACAAATACAGGCTGGGCAAAGAGTAGACTGAAAGCAGTCTTGTGGACAAAAAAATAGGCTGCCCAAGAAGGAATAGGAGGAAGCAAGTCTCCAGAAGATAAAATAATCAAAAAAGACATCAATAAATGTTTTATATTATCAACTTTTTCAATAGGCTTTTTAAGGACTATATACAATATATAGGGATAACACAAGTCCTTTGTGTAGAATTTATAATTACTTTGGAAATAAGATGTCATTCACAGTAAAAATTACACTTAGTGGGAAGGTACAGACCTACTGCAACTCCCTTCAGACTTGAAGGGCAACATGACAGCTACAAAATCTAATTTCAGTTTTGCATTTGTGAGACGCCATAAGCCACAATCAACTAACACTCGATGTCCTGCAAGCCAAGAACTTGGAAAGAAAAATTCTCCAAGGCACTGGCATTAGTTGTTAGCATGTGCCAAAAGTAAACTCCGATACATGGAGAACTGTCTTCTATTAATAACTGACATGTGCAGAGTTTAATAATACAGTACAATCTAACTTCAGCCAGGAACAACTGGAATCAGCTCCTAAAACCCCAAGCACTGTGGTGCAGAATCCATTGAAGAGAGTGGAGGATTCCTCTGAATTCACTCAATATTGCTCTGACAGATTATTTTATTATCTGTGCTGCTTCACAGTAGGGTATTGCTGGTATTTCCCAATTCACACTTCCACACTGTTGTCACCTTCTGCATCTCAGCCCTATCAAAGTGAGAAGCACAGAAGCACCCAGGTTTTCTTGAGAACAGGGAACTGAGATTCCACGTGAGGAAAAGGCAGGAATCCATGCGTATGGGCCCAGTTCTGCTAATTTCACACTCAATCTCTCATCCTTTTAAATACAAGTCGGAAATGTAACATAATGGTCAAGACATAGGCATTTTACAACACCCTACATTTAAGGAACGTCTCAGAAATTAATATGGATGACAAAATGCAAAGCTTCACTTTTAAAAAAACTTGTGTTAAATGCTCCTGAGAACTGCAAACGCTATCATTTCATGCTTCCTTACCAATAAACAACCCTACATTTCACTGCTGCTATAGACCAACAACGCCTGCGCTACCAGTGTAGCCTGGCTCATCTGTTGTGGTACAACAGTTTTCTTCAGGCATGGATCATGGATCAATAACCTTCCTTGCTATACATCAAAAAAACCTCTTCCTGTCGGACTCTAGTGCTGCCCTTGGTGCATTCTGGGACTAAGTTCATCCTTATGGCAAGCAGTAATTCAAGATTACATGTATTACCTTTCTCCAAGAACTATTACAGCTTTTTCTTGCTACACTAAAAACATTTGCAGGCTGGGAATCAAAGTACGAGTAACTCTAGGGTAGACATTATAAATCTCCACCGTGCCCACATTTCTATCTCAGCAGAGTACTTTTGGATCCAGATGACTCCTGCGACCCTTGCACAGAACTGCCAGACCTAAATCACGACCTCTGGCCACAGGCTTGGTTACTAGTTTTTCCACTAGTCCTATCTCCAGAGCTCAAAGCACTTGTCAAAGCCTCTGACCGAGGGCAGATAGTTTCAGATCTTTTGCCTGACTGAATTTTTTGATGCACACCGCCATTCAAGATGGTCTGCTTTCTGTACGTTAAGCAAATAACCCACATTTTGCCTGATGCAGATTTCATTACTTAGGAAAACCACTGGTTTTTTCCTGCCTTACCTGATGCTTTTTTAATACAGAGCATACTTTCTGTCCTCTCGCGTACAAAGAGTTCTCCAGGCATGTAATTTTGATTTAAAGCTGACAAATAACACTCCGATGGCACACTCTAGATTGTGTGAAATGAGACACTCCCTCTACAAGCACTACACCCAGGCTTTTGCCATCCTGCCACCTCTGGACTCTTTTAGCCAGAAGTGTTACTTTAGGCTGCCAAATAACAATAATTTTGACTAAGCTGTTCATTGTGTTTTCCTCCTCAGTTTTACAAGCTTAAAATTTTCTTTCCTTTAAAAGATTAAATGTAGAAACTCCCAGGATTGCAGACCATCAGCAGAAGATGGTTTATAAAATCAAGGACTGATGGCAGATCAATCTATAAGATGCCCCCTAACAGTGGGGCAGATCTCAAAATCTAAATATCACTTTTAAGTAGTAAGAATACAAATATAAGCAGAAGGGAACATTGCCTCCATTTACCAAAAAGTGAAATAGAAAACTTTTGCATTTTCAAGGCAGGAATTCCTCCTAGGCAATTACTGCTGCCCTCCAATTTTGTTCTGCAGTAAAAAATTCTTGTTTGATTTAAAGGATTTTTTTTTTCCCAGGAAATGCAAACTTGACCTACAAAAGGACTTCCAAAAGCAGTAAATCAGGCTCAGGAAGTCTAATATTGGTATATCTAAGAGTAGGATCTCTCTTAGTGTGAGATCAGACTGTCTTCCCAGGTTTTTCAAGTACTGATTATCTGGGTGAAAGATCATTTCTGTTATCTCTACAGAGCACCTCCTACAAAGCAAATTCTGGTTCATGCTCAGGTCCATGTTAATATGAATGGAATAGAAGCACTTTAATATGACTTCAGAACAAGTGACAAGTTGTGCACTGCCCTTAAAACACCACTTTCCATGTATTTGCATCTCTTCATCCCTTCCTCTCCCCCTGCATAGTGCGCGCTATGTATTCTGATATCCCCAACTCTTTTTCAGAGACAGAACATTAAAGCATTCGACTTCAGCTCAGACTTCACAGACCTCCTACCCAGTTAATAGAAGCAAAAAAAAGAAAAAAAAAAAGCAGTACATTTTTCTGCCTGCTGTTTTATATCCTCAGACTATTTGCTGCCTTTTCATCATTTATTCTATAGTAATTTTTATCTCACATCATTTATTAGTTATCATATGTACATCAGCTTTTCCTGCAAGGTTTAGGGTGCAATTACCTCCCAGGATTTTTTGTTTTTTGAATATAAAACAAGACAAAACCACACCTTCAACATTAACAAGAAGTGAGTGAGTCCATTGTGTGGACTAATTAAAAATAAAACAATGACCGTAAGGCTGCCACATGAAGCTTTAAGAGGACAACAGATAAGTAGTAGTTTAATATAACCAAAATACAATTTACCTGATACATTCCTCAACTTTCTGATTGTTTTAAAAGAAATAAGTCTCTTAACAGAACAAGTAAATCTATATTACCAGCAGTGCCCAAAAGAAGAGGAATGAAGCATCTGGTGAAGAGTATACTTATGTTAATTACAGGGTACAAGATTTTTATTAGCAGCTTACATACTTACACCCCTCCTATAGGCACAGGAAAAGTCCATCTGTAAAGCTGAGTGAACAAGTGTTCCTTCTTATGGAAACAATTAAGGCCCAAAAATAATTCAGGCAAATTTATGCAGAGATACAGCTAGACATCTAGACACTCAGTTGTGTTTACATTGTGCCACGGGAAGTGCCACTACAAGTCTGTTTATGGTGCCATTTTCATGATAAAGAAGTGGGTCTTAACTTGCCAATAATTTGACTCCCAGCAGCCTATCCAGAGAGGTTGTGGAGTCTCCTTCTCTGGAGAGTTTCAAGACCTGTCTGGATGCATTTCTGAGTTATCTGCTCTAGTTCTCTACTGCTCTGGCATGATCTTCAGAGGTCCCTTCCAAGCCCTACCATTCTGTGATCCATCCCTCTGCAACATGACAACTGAACAAGAAGGGTGAAGCAGGAAGAAATAGGTCAAGATGCTTATATAACCTTTTTGCTGTAGAACTGCTGTATGTAAATACATTCTAATAGGAAAACATCAGGGCAGATTTGACTTTTCAGAATACCTACTGCTAGCGTAGCTTAGCTCATACCTGGCCAAATGTTCAAAGGACAAAGAGAGAAAAATACTGCAAACTCATACCTGATAAAAATGTGGCCAGAATGTACTAATGGCAAGTTCTGCTTTCACCCATCCTTCTGTAACAACCCCCGAGACGTTCCATATGGGATTGCCCTGCGGTCCTCCGTTCACCTTCACATAGACGTTCAGCGAGCCAGGGCTCGAACGGTCTCTGCTGGAGAGGTAATAGTGGAAGTCGATGCAATGCGTGTCGTTTTCCTTCAGCGTAGGCAACAGCAAATGAGCCTTCTGCCCAGATGCCCGCCCAGAGCTGTTCACCATCATGAAGGAGCCTACAGAGGAAAGTAAAGAGAGAAGGAAGAGTGGTTTTGCTTGGCTTTTTCAGTAAAAACACGGGTTTTTTTCTTAAGAGAACCACTGACTTGAAGGGGAAATGAACAAAACAAAACCAAAAAAAAACCCCAAAAACCAAAACACACACACACCAAAAAAAAAACCAAAAAACCAAAACACCACACAAAAGAAAAGAAAAAAGGAAAACAAAACATTCATCTGAAGATCTCAAACTAGCTATTTCCTGCTAGTTGTTAGGTAACAAAGGATATTAAAATTGCAGGGTATATACACAAACATTCAGGGCCAACTAGAACCGCTGTAATTAGATAACCTAAAACTCAAAATAAAAATACTATTTTGCTTTTATTAATTTACAACCTTGTGATAAATCTGTCATTGTAAACAACAGCATATTCACACTTTGAGGTGCAACAAGGCTCTTCCATCTCATACTCCTGCCCTAAAGGCACACTCAGAACAAAAACTACAACATCAGATCGAATTCTCAGCTGGTGTTTGCCTACATGGTCCCTACCCACTTCCCACCAGTCCATACCTGTGAACACCACATCCTGGCTCTATAAACCAGTGAAGGTTGTGATGTGTTAAGAAGAACGCAATTTTCAGAGCCCAAATGTATTAGGCTTGTTAGCAGAACGGTAACATCTCGACAAGAAATAATGCAACAAGGACAATTCTTTTTCTCGAAGGGAAGGACAGGCTGAATTTAGGGAGGGAAATATATACTAAGGCAATTTATGAGTTTGTTAACCTGGAAGCTTGCATCATATTAACCACGGCACTTGATGTTGAACTCGCATTTTGATTCATCAAGCAGTTATTTTACAGCACATTGTGTCTCGACTCATCTCTTCACAGATGCATCAAGGTGACAAATGTTAGCAATAAGGAACATCATTATGAGAGTTATTTGATTCAATTCTGTTTAAAGGATCTCCTTTATGTGTGCACAGACACTCACACTCTGAGAAAGCTAAGAAAACACCGAGACTGGAGCCAGGGGTGGGGGAAGGAAACCTCTGTGTCAGCAGCCAGGCATGATAATTTCTAATCAAATGCAGCCTTCTTGACACTCTCAGCTCTGGTGCTGCTGCCAAGACCCGCTACCAACACAGTGCTCTGCTGGCCTCTTGCAGTTCACAAGAAGATTGAGTTTGAAAAGCCCTGCTTTGCTTCTAACCTATCGACTTTCCCTAATCCATGCCACAGCAGTGTGATGCTCAGATGAGCCAGATAAACGTTTTGATCAATTCTGTGCAGCAAACGGCCACATATATTCTAAATTTATATCAACAGATACCAGCAACTTTCTCCCCCCCCAAAAAAATGTTTTTTCCCCCCCCATGTTTATATAATATACATGCATTTTGTAAAGGATTGCAGAGCATGGATGCAGAAGGAAGTAAATCTTTCAAAAAATAGGAAAAAAAATTTTTCTCTGGAGACCTCAGAAAATTCAGCACAGCTGGGGAAGAGGCGGCAATAAGAAATATGAAAATTTATAGGCAAGATGCTCTCTGGCAATCCTATCTTTCATTTTGATATGCTGAAAATCAAAATGGCCCCAAATCAAGAAATTCTAGATTCACCGCAAGGACTTTGAAAAACAGAAGAGCTGAATCCAAGCTTTTCAATTTCTCTCTGATAATCAAAGTCCATAAGAGGAGATCCTCACTGACGTTCACTGTGGATCTAATTCTGCTCCCAGTTGATGACAAAATCCCCTTCTTCAAGTGAATACCTTTTCCATACTAGTCTTAAAACCCCACCCAAATAAACTGAAGTTTTGAGAAACTGCAATATGGATTCTGTTTCTGTGACCTAAGATAATGTACTATTGGAAAGTACCAACACCAACAGGCTTGAAGAGGCAGCCCAGCCAGACAGCTAGGGCAGCAGGTGGGAAACCTGACAGCCTAGTTTCTAAGACTAATTATGACACTTGGTGATATCTGTCAGTACACAGAGTCCACCTTACTTTCCCCTCACAAATAAAGTGAGAATAGCAGCAAGAACCACTCTCCTAGCGAGAACCTGTGAGGAAAGCCACTGTAAAACTGCTGAGCAAGGGTGGTGGAGAAGAGAGTAGTCAGGCAGCTGTTGTGAAATGTGCTGCCTGTAGCATTTTAACAACATTCTGGGGAACTGTACAAGGTACAATGCAGGCAAGTTCCACATTGGCCAGATCTCATAGTTGAGAATGATGGTCAAGTCAATCAAAACACTGAGTAAAGAAAAGCAGAGGTCCTGTGAATCCATGAGGGTTTTGAACAAGTGCATGCTATGCTGGGGAGGAACCCAGAAAAAATTATTTTTGAGTCATCACTGATTGGATCATAGGGCACATCACTTCTGAGCACAGAATCATATAATCAGTTCAGTTGGAAAAGCCCTTTAAGATCACTGACTCTATAGACTGAGTCTAATGAGCCACATTAACTCTACCAAGTCTACTGCTAAACCATGTCCCTCTCAGCAGCACTTCTACGTGACTTTTAAACACATCCAAGGATGGCAATTCAACCACTGTTCAGGGCTTGACAACCCTTTCAGGGAAGAAATTTTTCCCAATATCCAATCTAAACCTCCCTTGGTGCAACTTGAGGTCATTTCCTCTTGTCCTATCACTTGTTACTTGCGAGAAGAGACTGGCACTGGCGTCTTAATTTTTACCTTTTGGCTTTTAGTTTGGATAGTACAGAGACTCCTACCTGAAAGAAATCATCTGAAGATGTACAGTATCTAACACAACAGTCTTGAACTGCACTGGGTAGGTAAGTGTTTCAGTGACAGGAAAAGTAAAGGAGTATTTCACTTCTACAGATTCATGTATAAAAATACCAAGCTCTCCTCTGGGAGGAAAAAAAAATAAAAATCAGCTTTTACAAAAAGTTTGAAGCAATAATTACAATTGTATTTTTTTG
Organism: Megaceryle torquata; assembly: GCA_024611175.1. Lineage (NCBI taxonomy): Eukaryota > Metazoa > Chordata > Aves > Coraciiformes > Cerylidae > Megaceryle > Megaceryle torquata. The sequence goes on from JANIJG010009903.1 coordinate 31,427, forward strand.
CCACCCACAAAAAAATGAATCATGAGCTATTCGTGGTATGACAATGGCCTCTCGTGCAACTGCTGACAATTCCAGAGAGAGTTGAGAGCCTGAATCGAGTGACTGAGAACACAAGTAAAATATCCAGCCACCATAAGCACTTAGCAAAATAGTTAGTGTTAGTTACTACAAGAATAGCCTTACAGACAACAGTCATATGGAAATGATTCACAGCTTCTTATTTATAGCTTATGGGGCTTTTTTTAATACAGTATGCCTGGAGATACAGGAGAAAATACTACAAAAACATACCTGTCATCAGTAAAGTCCTGCAAGAGGTGTTATTTTATACGACAGGAGAAAAGATGACAAATTTCCACTTACAATTCCATCTCTGTCAGAGGAAAGTACTCACACCTTGTTTAAATCTGTTTATCATCTACTAACTATAGCACATCCCTTATTCCTGCTGTGACTTAGCGTGGCAGCTTCCACAATAAACCCTTCCCCTTGGATGGTCAAGGCCAAGCACACAACACCTCAAGCCTGGCCATCATAGGGGGTCTAAACTTACAGCTTCATCGAGACTATAATTGGCAATGGATACGAGAATATGCCAACCTACAGAAATCAGTTGTGAATACGTTGTGCCCTGTATTCTAAAACCAGCCTCCTAACAGATCCCATCTGTACATTTCCATTTTTCTTTTCACAGCATGAATGTCAATAATGTCACTGTCCCCTAGGACCTTCAAAGGGTTGCTCTGTGGGCTCCAAGATCACCAGCTGAGAACCACTGTCCTATTGTAGATGTCCATGCCCAGTGATGCTTGTCTGGGCAGGATACGTCACTCAGAGGTAGGTGAGAGATGACCAAAATTTCTCCCACTAGAGGGAGGAAAAGAAAACACCAACCAACCAAGCACCACCAACTCCCCCCC